>OX381705.1:89560372-89837588 GCA_947462335.1 Harmothoe impar
ATACCCCGTAGGAGCAGCATGATGCTTGCATGTAACCCTGGAAAGTAGACTTATCAGATCAGGACTGCCTTCATGCATAATGACAATGAAGGGCAGAATCTATTAGAACGTTCTGCGGCCCCTAAATAGTTAAAGTTGTGTATCTTATAAGTAGGTATATATAGGTGTGGTGTAATCCTCAACACACCTGTGGTGTGCTGTAACCCAAAGCCACAGCCCTTCTCTTAAGTTGAATTCAACTGTTCAATACAGGTGGTTCATTGGAAATAGGTTGTACTTTATCTGTATTTTTACATTTGTAACACCATATGGATTTGTCTTGATAATGATCGTGTGTATTGTATTAAAGATCATGCCATGCTATGTCTGTGCGAAAAATAGAATGCTGCTAATTTTTATCGATGTTTATATACTATTCTTATAAAACGTATAACAGCACACACAAATCATTCTATGTTAATAATGGACGCACGATACTTCAGAACAGATCAGTAAATACTTTCGACATTGGGCACGCATTTGTATTAAGACAAGTTAATCTCATTACATTGCAGAGATATATACGTAGAGGGAATGCCTTTGTACAGCATTCCGACAAGAGGGGTGTGCTACGAGTGCAACTAGTGGAGGACTCAATGTATGTACAGGTTTTACAACAACAACAAATACACATGGCATACGTATTTAAGAGCCAGAGCATGAAATTCCTGGAAATATAGGGTTTTGCAATGCTATATATATGTAGGCGGGTGTATGGTGTATGGCACACTGTAAGGCAAAAAGGCAACCGTTTTCGTGCATCACCAATATATAAGTTTACATGATGTCTATATGGCCACTGGTGAGAAACAAGCAATGATCATAACGTAGAAATGGATATTTGAACATCACAATAATGGTAAAAGTATACTCATTTCTTCTCCTTCACTACACCCATAGACATCATGTATATGGTATGCAGTATTGAAAGCGGTTGCATGTGGCATGCATTCACTATGGTGTGGTGGGGGGAGGGTGGGGTGTGCTGCACAGAGAGAAGAAACAGCATCAAAAGGAAGTCCAGGTTGCCTTCAAAATGACTTCCCTGTTTAGGGGAGTCCAGGTCGCCTAAGAGGGCCTAGGTGACTCTCTGGCTGACCTAAGGGAGTCACCTGGGGGAGTCATAATGATCCAGAGAGCTATATGACCCCCCCCCCCCCCCGCAGGAGGCTCCCTTAGGTCACGCAGAGATTCACCTCGGCTCCCTTAGGCGAGGGGAGTCATTCTGGAGGCAACCTGGACTTTTGACGCTGTTTCTTTTCTCTGTGTGGGTGCATTGTACACTGAGGTATGGTGGGACATGCTGTAGTGTACCTTATTCTTGTAGACTTCCTCATACTCCTCTAACCTGACTGAATCGGACCCCACACAGGCCAAGTACTGGACGCAACAACATGACCAATATTAAACAGCATTAACATGTGATAGAAACCCAGCAATACCTATTGACTATAGTAGAGGTTCGTGCAATTTGTTTAGCTCAGAAACTTTAATGCGTACTAATTTAACATACCTCATTGCAAACTGATAATTCACTAATTCACTTGTTTCATTTCCGTATGCTACCAAGACTACTTTAATGATTGTTTTGTATGCGCGGCATTTCCTTATACAATTGCCCTACGTTGTACCTGCATCATTTTCATATACTGCTACGGGTATTTCCATATCATGCACGTGTCATTTCCGTATAATACTTGCATCATCTCGATATATATGTATTACTTAGATCATTCCCCGGGTCATGATATGTCTGGTACTACTTCTGATAAAACTTTCTATATCATATCTTTTTTTTGTTTTTGTAATCTCTATTATCCTTGGTCTGTCTTTTTCATATACTACTTTTGATATTTTCATTTACTACTTGTTTCATTTCTATATACTACTTGTATCATTGTTCACATGGTAGTGTCATAACTCCCCTTTTTTTAAAACTTGTAACCAAAATGTAACATTGTCAGAAAGGAGGGTTTACCTGATAATTGGCTCTGGACTTATTGTATACAAGGAAGGATGCGTCCTCCTTTAGTTTGTCGGCTTCCTGGGTGGTGGCGCGCACATCGCCTACCTGCTCGCCCAGTTCGTCGTTGACCATCTAAATGAAGGAGGGAGGATGTAGAAAAGTTGATAGATTAAAAAGAATAGTACCATTGATAATAAGGTTCACAATCACTGATATAGCGAACCATGTGTATCATCTGGACATTCAGTGTAGGCATATAAGCCTCGGTGCGAGGCTCCAATGGGAAAAGAGCCGGAATTCCCGTTTAATCAGGCCAATAGACAATACTTTAATATGAGCGGTGGTTGTTAAGATCTTATGCAGAATAATACAACAAGTGACTACTCACAGTAATGTCAGAGAGCCTGAGTTTGTTCTTCTGGTTGATCTTCTCGGTGTGTAGAGCTGAGTTGCTGGCCTTGACAGTGTGGGCCCTCATGTCCCTCAGTTTGGAGTTAGTGTCCTCTAACTGATCCTCCACCATGGTCGTGTTGGTCTGCCGCTTGGCCAGCTCACGCATCCTCTCCAGGGACCGCTGAGACCGCCTGTAATGAGAGAAGAATTAGACAAAGGTATTGATGACATTCCGCCCTCCCCTCTTTCCAGTGTATTAATCAATTTGTTTCATAGGGTAAAACAAGACAGTATACTGGGTTGGTTAGTGTATGTGGAGATATGTCCCTATAGTTTGTACCTTGCAAAACAGCCGGTGCCATTGTCTATGTTCAAACATATGAACAGTGGGACCATACAGCCTTCTTGACATCTTTTTCAACCTGCATGATTTTCAGATTTGCATGATATCAAAGATTGAGCGTGTGAGTGACCTCACAGATGACTCAGGGTAAGCTGGATCTGTAGCTTATCATGTACTTAGATATAGTACTCCCTTATAATCATTCATTGGTCAATTCTGGCATCAGAAATGGATTCCTTGTTAAAAGGTACTCTAATGTCATGTGTCATACATGTATGGTATTCCATTTCAGGCCAGCAGGTGGGTGTGGGTGAGCAGGTGGGTGTGGGAGAGCAGGTGGTAGTGGGTGTGCAGGTGGGTGTGGGTGACAGTTGCAGGCTGCGGGCATGTACCGCCTTCTATCCCTATCAAAAAGCAAGTCGATCGGCCAATAAATGGCGAACATATGGGTGGTACAATTTTGCTCTGTACACGTTGATATGTCGCGGAGTACGAGAAGTACCAGTAGTGCCACTCTTTGGTTGTGACATTTGGGTTATCTTGCAGTGCTTGAAATGTATTTGCCCAGGACATGCCCAGATTTTGCCCGGTTTGGCAATATATCTTGAAGTAAGATGGTATTTCAAGTAAGATAGAGGTAAAAGATGAGAGAAATACTAGAAATTCAGCTCACAACATCATTTCTATCTTTCAGAGCAAAAAATGAACCATTGTGTCCATGTATTAATATGTTTCAAGATAATTCAAGAAAGTGTGAGCTGGGAGAGAGAAAAAGGTCTTACAAAACGTGTCTCACCCTATAATGCAAGATAGTTCCCATTCACTTTGCACTAGAGTTGTGTGGACTGTAATGTAGACGAAAAGTCATTCTAGTACTTAACAGTTTATTTCAGCCAGACATGCTTTTTGTTTTTTTTTGGATGGGTTTTTGGTTTGTCGATTTTATAAGTGGTTTAAAGTGAAAATTGAAATATATGACTGAAGTCACATCATCCTGAGTGTCATATGTATCCATTTGTCCAAGTTTCATTTTTCTAGATTGATGGATTGATGTGAAAAATGGCAGGAGAAAAATGAATTCTCACTATCTTGATGCAACCCCTCATGAGGCGTCGCATAAGACTCAGGGCAGTAACCCTGAGTCAATAATGCCACTATCAGTAATATAGCCACCGCCATCTGCAAACATACACTATAATAAAATCCAATATGTTATTGTTTCTAAGATGCAGTTGCTTAGAACATATCCCACCACATACCCTAATTCCTGGTCGGCGGTGACCTGGGGGTCGCTGCCCTCCTCTCCCTGGTATCCAGCCTTGACCTTGGCCAGCAGTAGTTCGGCATCGTCCACCAGGTGGCGGGTGTTGACGGCCTCGTTCTGGATCTGGGACTTGGTGGCCGCCCTCAACTTACCGATCTCAACTATTGAGGGGAGGAAAGAGGATATATCCTTGATGGCTGCCTATATCATGGAGTTAAGATAGCGCTCTAATGAGCAATGCCTTTTGTTTTCATGATGCATGAATGCAGCTCTGGCGATTAGCTCTCCTGTGCTGTATTCATGCATTATGGTGACCCTAGCGGGTTGAGGCCGTCTCGATGGGTCGGCATGTGCACCATAGCAGTGTTGATGAGTCAGTCGACGGCACCCAGTATGATATCAAATGCTTATAACGTGCTGCCCTTAAATGTCTAAGTGGTTTAATTTACACAATATCAGAGTTGATATAATTTATTATACTGATCGTCTAGTTGTGACTAATATTGAGCGCATTTGCATTCATTATAAGGGTGAGAATTTTGAAAAATGTCACTTTTGGGTGTTTTTCACCTTCAAACAGCTCTGCAATAAAAATTGCTGCACCAATCCAGTTTTTTTCTTTTTTTATAGAATAGGTACGAGTCCAGGCTTTCAGAAAAATGTAAAATCATGGATGTAAAGTGGATATTTTTCAGGTTATGAGCCTCCAAAGGGCTAAAATACCCCAAAACTGTGCGTCAAACCTTTCTTTACATTTTTCATAACTCCCCCACCTCAACAAAAACAGTCACAACCCTACCTAATCATGGTTTCCTATTAGTTATATATGTTGTCTCACACACACAATTTTTTTTTAAAGATATCTTTGCTCAATTGGTCAATATAGTCTGTTGTATTGAAAATGCCACTCGTGTAACTGCCGACACTCTTACTTTTGGTTCTTCCACTGGACAATTAGTAAGGGTCACCAAATGTACTTTTTGCTTTCAATCTTGAGGGATATATGTATACTAAAATGGGTAAATATTTCGTGGGGATACACCCATTATTGAGGGCTCCAGGCCTAAAAATGTATTTTTGGAAAATAATAAAAGTGTCGGCAATTACGGTAGGTTTCCTCTATAAATCTAGAAATACCCCATGCCTATCATTTCTAAGACATGTATAACCATGAGAGGTATATGTTTATTCAATCTGGATAGGATTTGCAGCCTTATCCCTTGCTCTTGTGTAGTGGGACAAGGGGCGCAACATTCACGTAACTGCCGACACTTTTACTCTGGTCTATTGTAAAACCTTTCCTGATGCTGTAATATTGTGCATCCCCTGGAAATCTCAAACCAACTTTGGGAAATGGACATTAATACATAATATAGTGTGATTTTATAGCAGTTTGGCATGTTTTAGTTTACTAAAAGGGTTGTTAAAGGGTGTCTCAGAGAGAAAATGAACAAAATCTCAACAGAAATCGCTGTTGAGTCCGTAACTATCATCTTAATTGTGTTTTTTGTGGTTTATATTATGCCTACACATCCCCTTCAACATTTTAGTGTGCTATACTTATGCTAAGAACATGCTTGTGATAAATACAGCAGAAAATAGTCATTCATATAGTAAAAGTGTCGGCAGTTACGCAGAAATGTATTTATTGCCATACACACCTTAATATTAATGGTATAAACATTTTCTGTGCACAGCATGATGAGGGGCTATGTGCTGTAATAGCTTGAACAAATGATATATAAATTTTGCAGATTTTTCAATTTGTCAGGGTTGACTAAGAATCCGTAACTGCCGACACTTTTATTATATTTTGTAAAATATACTACTTTCACTCAGTCAATCATCTCCATATTTTAACAGAGAATGCCCCTATGGGACTTCTACCATCCCAAATAGTCATTTTGCCCATACTGCACGACTCATTTTTTTCCCTTAAAAGTGACTGGCCTTACATTTTTACCTAAATTTTCCCTTATTTCGACATATTTTGAGGAATACAATTTGGTATAAAATGTGTTATAACTGCTGTGTTTTAGGATTAAAATATACATCCATCCTGTTTTGTACATAGAAATATAGAATAGATAGCTGTGGAAGGTGTTTGAGATATGTAGCAGAGGTTATGCCATGTGATAACCAATGGCGTAACTGCCGACACTTTTACTCTAAAAATAAGCTGGTTTTACGAGCTCACCATGCCAAGAGAGGTATCTTTGTATGTGAAATGATTCTTGCTATTGCAAGTACACATGTTAAAGATAACACAAAGTGATTTTGATGGCAAAAAGGACAGTTTTGAGAAAATTAGACTAAAGTTGGTGATTTAGTGGAAATATTTCATCATTTTCAATATTTTCGCAAAGTTTGCTGAGCGACAAATCAAAAAGTTTATGGCCAAGTGTTTTCAAACTTGGTATGCCTATTCACACATACTAAGGCCACTTGTAAATGAATTTAGGAGTCAATGTGGTGTTTCTTTGATATAATAACCATGTTGTAATAGTTTTGGGCTTAACTGCCAACACTTTTACTCTATAATGTGTTCGCCGGTCAATAAAAACTGCACCGGTAGGGGTAGAACCATGCAATTATTGTTTTTGGACACCCAAGATATATGTCTTTCAATGTAAGAAACTTGCATAAAGATGAATTGAGTTTTGTGAATTTTCATGGTTACTCACTTTTGACCCCAGAATGTGACATTTTTCAAAAATCTGACCCATAAGATAACACTGTAACATTGACACGTCACTAGTATATAATGACATACACGGTTTGGGATGTGAAAGGGTCCTTTAGTTACCTGTATGCTGGTAATGTGTTGTCTTGATGCTGTCTGCTAGCTCCTCGGCCGTCCTCCTCAGTGCCCGCGCCTCCACCTCCTTCTGGTCACCTCTCTTCACCACGTTGTGCTACAGGGTACAGGCATGGTCTTAACTGGTGCAGGTCATAAGGTCACGTTTCTCCCAAGATAGCCAGGCCAATGTCACATTCAAGATATTAGTATGGTCAATGAAAGCCACCAGGGTGCTGTTTCTCCACAAAGTATGGACGTCCGCAATGTGCGGAATAAACATTCCGTATTTTATGGAGAGTATATAAATAGTAAATAACATTGTTTCTTGTACCCCCAAATAGTAGTTAACCATACAAATGCGAACCTCTGTAAATCGATATAGAGCTCCGCAATTTACGGAATTTGATCAATAGAAATAGTTTAGGCAGTTCAATTCAGCAAATTGCGGACGTCCGCACTTTGTGGAGAAACAGCACCCAGGCCAGGTTTGGAAGGATTTGGTTACAGGTCGCTTGAAAACGTCCCGTGTCACCAGATCGCCAAAACAAACCCACCTCGCGGATGTTTTATTTTGAATATCTTTGTCAACAAAACCTAACCATGCTGCTCTTACCCTGTCCTTGAGTGCCCGCACCATCTGCTGCAACTCGTCCACCTCCATCATGGTCGTCTTTATGCCGTGCACGTTAGAACGGTCCAGCTTCTCCTAAATGTGGGGCAGGGGACAAAGGTATAGGCGATCACTAAATGAAACCATCGTTTTTTTAGTTAATGTTGCTTGAGTATATAAAATGTACTATAATGAGAATAATGACAAGGGACCTTGCTAATATTGTATATGTAAATGCTGATTAATATGCGGCTATGGAGATTCATGAAGTGTCATATCTCTGCCCTGAGCAGATTCTCCAGTTACAGATTAATAATTATGTACATTTTATGAACTTGCTTCTCATATTGCTAACCTACCTGAAGCTTTTCGACTTCCTTGCCAAAGGTGGCCAGGTACTTGTACGGCCACAGAGCCAGGGAGGTCTCGTTGTAATTGGTCACCATGTGTTGCAGCTCGTCCACGAAGGTCATCAACATGCCGGGGCACCCCGTGTCACATGCTGCATGGATGACATCATAAATGTATCATTATTTAGTGTAATAACGCTTTTAATAGTTCTTCTCCGAGTTTAGAAGTCATTGTTACCAATCTCAACTGAGGGAAAAGGGTAGAGCGTAGTACACCCTGTTTATCATAGGACAAATCAGGTCCAAAATATGTAGTTCAATTCAATTCAATTCAAAGATTTTTTACTTAAACTGCAACAGGCAGGAGCTCGGCCCTGTATTCTGCCTGCTACAGCAAGCCATAGTTGTAGTCATGATGCATGAATGCAGCCCTGGCGAGTGACTCGCGAGGCCTGCATGAATACATTATGCTGACCATACAGGGCTGATACACTATGCAGTCCTTAAGGTGGTTCGTTACCCTTTGATCAAAGTTAACAGAATGTCTCTATTTTTTTTTCTAAAGACAGTCTGAATCATATAGAAACAGAAAATGAAAAGAAATATGGGGGGTCCCGACCTACTTTTTTAAATACAGAATTTTGAAAAATTAAAGTATTTAAATTTTTCTCTAAAAATGAGAAAAAAGTGTGAAAACTTCAATAATTCTTTTAAATATCAACCATTATGCACAGAAATGTAAAACTTCACATGTGAAATGGCTATATGTTACACTTTACTACAAAATTAATATTAAAGTTGTATGCCATGGAATTCTGGGTAAAAATATGATGTTTTGTGGAAGAAAAGGAATAAATTTTGTAGCGTTATTGGCTAAAAATGGTATTCAAAATTAACAGAATTTTTTTTAACTTTCTCAGGAAATAGTTCAGATCATTTGCTAACATATGAAAGTGATTTTGATAGGGGGTACTGGGCATATTTTTAGGTTTTTTGGCCTTTGAAATTAAAAAATATATCAAAATCGGTCTAAATCTTACATCTAAAGCTAAAAATAAAGGGTAAAATGGCTAGAATCAGGGTAGAAAATGGCTACAATTGATACCCTTGGTTTTTCTAAGTAACTTAATGAGATCTATATCATTCTAGATAATGATTTATTGATAAATAGTTTCAATGTTCTAACTTTTGATAAAAATAGCAAATATCCTTAGCTTTAAATATATCAACTATGCAAAGTCCAATAAACGCTCAATTTTGCTAGAAATCTCCCAATTTGTTAACATGGCTTAATCAGCATATATATATGTATCAGATACTGTAATATTAGCTCATTCTGATACATTTAAGCTATATGCGCAGATACCTGCGCAGTGTGTCCATATTCAAGAGGTAGCGACCAACAGCTATGGTGTGTGGATGTATGGTCACTGCCTAAATCCCACATGAAATTCCGTGGACAGAACTTGTATGGCCGCCCATACGGAGAATCCAGAATCATGGCTATACTCACAGGTGCAGACCCCGTTGATGAGTGCATACCGGTCGGTGCACTGGTCACAGGCCCGGCCCCAGATACCGGGCAGACATGAGCAGGCCCCAGTGAGGGGGTCACACAGGTCGGGGGTCAGGGTACCCTCCGTGTTACAGGCACACGGCTCACACCGCCCTCCCACCACCTCAGGGGTGCCGTAGTAACCTGCAGCACACCTACAGGAGACAACAGTATAAACTCGTATACTCAACTCTACTGTCTGTATGAATTGTGACACAGTTTACAGTACTTTGTATAGAATGTAAGGGAATTGTTCCTGAGGGCAGCGAAAGGCCCAATAAATTGTTCCAATAAAATAAAAAGCCTAATATCCATAATAATGAAAATATTAATGCAACTGAGGTACAATGTATATTGGAATATAATTGTATACAGCTGGTATATCAAACGTCATATAACATCAGTAGCAGAGCAACATACTTTGTTCAGGACTAGTCGAAGGACAGATTGAAAGGACCCTGTAATTACAATTTATTGAGCAATAAATAATACGTCACCTTTCACAGTGGACACCGGTGTAACCTGGCTGACAAGCATCACACATGTAATCACCAAAACCCACGGCACAGCAGGTAGGGCTGAAACTAGAACAAACAAGGAAATATATACAATTAAACATCTTGGATATGGTTGAAGTTTAAGAACGATTTTGTGAAGGCCAAGACATAGTGTCAGAGGTGGAAAGTACAAATGCAATACAATATTAACAACAGTGATAAAGTAATAGAAGTATACAATTCATGTACTGGTCTGACTCCAAAATTGTAGATGATTTAATTTTAGAAAAAAACGTTTTAAAGCTTTAGATATACATATATATCTTACTTGTTGTCAGGGGCGAACAGCGGACATGCGCACTTCTTACAGTCATATGCAGTGCCCTGGGTGGCGTTCCCATAATGCCCTGGGGCACAGAGCTCACAGTGGTCGCCGACTGTACTATGGACGCAGTCCTACAGGGTGCATAATAAAAATGGTCATTAGTTTCAGTTTCTTATTAAAGATAAACCATTACAATGACTTCAGAGATATTTTGGTGTAATAACATAGGATACAGTGAATAGAGAGTAACAGCATTAAAGCTGAGTGAGGCGAACCAAGAATGATGGTAATATTGTGTAACTTTGTAGAGTACCGTGGGGTATTACTGGCAGGGGGGGGGGGGGTATTACTGGCACCCTGGCAGTGTTGTGTGTATTTCTTGCTAGGCAAATTGGCTCAGGCAAGCAGATGATAATTCAAGATATTTTGGAGACCTATCCCCTTACCCTAAAAGACAAGAAATCTGGAAATAAAACTTCATGATTGGGGTAATTCACTTTAAAATTATGATCAGTGAGTCATTAAGGTCATGATTGGTGCAGTTATAGCTTTTGCCAAGATTTAAGAGGAATTGGATTTAGATTCGCAGATTCATCTATATGAGTTTTCATAAACCTTAAGCAGAATTCCATGGCCAATTTATGTCCTCTGTCTGCTAGAACAATCTTATTTGAACCTGGTCTCAATGCCTCCAAGATGGCGGGTGTGCCAGTAATACCAACAGATTTGTACATTTGTGGGTATTACTGGCACCTGTCTTGCCATCATCCTTTCTAATTAAGATGAACATGATAATAATCAGTAATTGATTCTTTCTTTGACACTGCATGGTAGATTTATATGTTTGGTTTAAGAGCAAAGCTGTTTCCTTAGTAATTTGGATTCTTTGGGTATCCAAAACAACATTCACAAATGATTTGACTGCAATTGTGTGAGGTCCAGGTCTGTCTTTGGGTGTATATCAATGACATATAAGTGTGGCATGTCAGGATGTCTCTGACTTTAATTCCTTCATTGATGACACATAATTGTGTGCCCCCAACATTGTCAGTTTATATTTTTGTAAAACTATGGCTTTTTGTAAGGAAAGCATAAGGGTGCCAGTAATACCCCCAGCCATGCCAGTAATACCAACAAAATTCTGAATTATAAATACAAAAATATTCATATGACAACATGTTTTATTTTGCCCATAACTGATGGAAAATGTGACAAAGTCCATGCTCGATGCATGTGAAAAGAGAAATTCTCAAAAAATCTCACAGAAATCGCACCAGGGGGGAAAATTCCTTAGGGTGCCAGTAATACCCCACGGTACTCTATTTGAGGGATATCATTGCTTGGATTCTACTTACGAGACACTTGCCGGTCTCTGGCTCACAGAGGAGTGCATGGTGGTGACACCGACACCTCTCACTGTCCCCCACCAGGTCCACCACCTCCTTACTGTGGATGAAGTCTGCTGGACGCTCTCTGTAGTAACCTGTGCCCGGGTTCTGTCACAACACACATGTTAATCAGTATTAGTAAAACATCCAATATGAAATAGGCAGGTTGAGATGAACGGCCGCCATGTAGGCTATCAGTCACTCCCTCCATTATGTGCATGAACTGATAAGGGATGCGGAGATTATGAATTACACAAGAGCCCCCCAGCCCACCCCACCCATGCTGTAGAACATCGAGATACAAAACTCAGCGACGGTGGGTTTTGTAATTGAAATACATGTGCATATAAAAATTAAATTCCTGGCGTTTTACACATGTGAAAAAACATAATTATTATTGAGATATTACATTGTTATTACTTACCTGGCATGAAGCACCTTCATATTCACTTGGACACACACACTTCTCCACTCCTGTAGCTACGTTAGGTGACCCGTCACTGGGGATGGCCAGATCCAAACTGACAGACTCCAGCCTAGACAAACAGTCAACATTGAGGTACTGTAGCTATTAGCGATTTTAGACTTCATTTTAAGATGAGCTAGTATTTCCATACTCATACTGTGTGAATCTTTAACCTGTCTCTACCTGTTTCTGTTGATACATACTCTATTATCTCAGTGTCTCCCGCCCCCCCCCCCTCCCTTCGCTCTGCTCCCCTCTTGCTAACTCCAGCCGCTTACCTCATGTGGGTGACATGGGAGTGTGGTGCAGCAAAGATGAGTAGTTTCTGCACGTTCTGCAGGGCTACCATAAACTGCTCCCTGTTCACGGGCTGGCCATCAGCATCCTGCCACAGGTCCTGTGAACAAAGGTATAAGTGTATCATTAAGGGTTACTTTCTGAGCTCAAGGCACCAATGGATACCAATGAACATATCAGATGTGGCTTCCATAAGAATCAAACTGGACATGAATGGGACTCGACTTGAATACATGTTAATTCTAAAACGGCTGCAACATTTATTAAATAAACTGAGACCACAATACTTGGGCGTCCTTTGAAATTTAGCTTCAATCGAAGCGCAGAAAATGAAGCCACAGTCAATGTGGCTTCCAGTGAAGCGAAAATAGACATGGATTCTATAGAAGCCACAATGAATGTGGCTTCCAGAAACGCCACTGTAACTAGAAGCCACAATGGATGTGGCCTCCACCAATACCCCTGTGACTAGAAGCCACAATGGATGTGGCTTCCACTATCGCCACTGTAACTAGAAGCCACAATTGATATGATTCCACTAACGCCACTGTGACTAGAAGCCACAATGGATGTGGCTTCCACTTACGCCACTGTTCTTAGATTCCAGATAGATAGATATATGTGCCTATATGTTATTTCTCAGGCCCCCAAAAAAACTTTGTTTCAGGTAACATGGCAAGAAAATGTAGGGGTCGGTAGGTCGGATTTTTTTAAAACATCTTTTTAACATGAAAGTACTAGCCAGCCTCTCCGAAGACACTAAAATTGACCAAAAAAGGGTAAAAATACGAAAATGTCTTCAGTATTGCATAAAAGAAGTAGGGTCGGCCTTGTATGGTGACCTGGAACAAACTTCTTTTTTTTTACCCTCAGTATGGTTCTGAGCTGAGCGACTCACCTCCCTGAGGAGGACCTCGTAGTAGCCCCTGTCGGAGGGTGCCGACTCCAGCACATACTGGAGGTGGAGTCGGAAGGCGCCCACTAGCTGCACCAGCGGGAAGGTGGACGGGGGAGCCACCTGGGTGTCACCAAGGTCATACTCCGCCGTGAACCGGAGACGGCCGTTGTAAGACAATGTCTGGAGAAAATACATTAAAATGTGTTAACCCTTTAGTACGCTGTAATGTATTATGTCTTGCCATCTTGAAGAATGAATGCAATGCTAGCACTCCTGCATCAGGATGACACAGGTCATAATGTATTCAAGTACGGGTGCTCTTAACTGGTTAAAGTGCATATTTATGTGTATTCTGTCTTCTATCGCTAATAACAAGCGGACTAAATATATATATTCAGTTAAATCAAACCGAGAAATAAATTAGCTTTGCATACCAGCTGTTGGGAACATTAAAAACCCGTGAATCTATCCCTAAGTTCACTTGTATATCATATGTATTTATCTTTACAAAGCTCCCACATTACCTTGTCTCCCAGGGCGGTGTCGGGCAGTGCCCAGTAGACGGTGAGCGGTCTGTGGTAGGGGTCCACATAGACCCTGATGGCACCTGGAGGAAGCACCATCAGACCACGAGCACCTGGAGACATACTAGGAGCTGCTCCAGGTGCCGCCTCCAGCAGCACCTCACGGCGCGGGAACTCCACCTGGAGGCACACATCGGGCAGAGTTAGTGTAACAGGTATAGTGGTACGTGAGTGAAATAAGGCGGTACTTTTGTCATTGGACGTTGGAGGAAAATGTTCTTACTTGTTTCTTCCTGCCATATCTGTTCTAACAAGTGAGTGGAATAGTAATGGCGAGGCGTGATCTTTTCACTGAGGCAAACTGAGCTTATAATGAATGAAGACGGAGTCCCTACACTGCAGGTTCGGTCCGTATCACGGCGTATGGGCCCTGTGGACCTACTGACCAGCATTCGGCTGAGTTGGTTTTTAAAACTATATCAACATCATCACCCTACACTGCTGTGATGTGAGCTGTGTGAAGAATAGTACAAAATAGGTATGCAATAGTGTAATGTAAGCAATACATGGATTTATTGAGCTATGGCCTTTATCGAGATGGTGCATAGCTGCAGTCCTTGTCAGTGTACTGGCTCAGCTCACAGGGTTGAGCTGTATGACAGTGAGCAGCTCAGGGCTTACCTTGGACCAGATGAAGTCTCCCTGTGAGCAGGTCTCTGAGCGGCCAAAGCAGTAGCAGGAGGTGCAGCCGGCAGGGTTCTGCTCCTCCAGGCTGAAGGTACCGCGCCGACAGAAGCGGCACTTGTCGTTAACCACGTTCTCCTGCAGGGGGTAAGGACACCATGTTATAAAGCTAGACATTAATGCAATCATATCCTGGACTGGAGATATAGCATGATCCTATGGAGAAGAAGACATCAATACATGTTGTCATTGTAATGCAATTCTCAGTGTCTGTGAGTACTACTTCTGTGTCAACTACTTTTGAGTGTAGGTTTGAAGGAAGTCAGGCATATATTTACATGTATATATCTAACAATATTTATGACAATTAAGTTAATTAGTCTGATGGCTATTTGCCTGTTGTAGCAGTATGAACAGTAAATCTGAAATCCTATCTACAAATGTGAACTATGGGAGGGTATGGGCACATACAACTAACGGTTTAAGGGCAGAATATCCTTTTGTGCATTGCCTTCTGTTGTCATGAGGCATGTATTTGCCAGGGCTGCATTCATGTACCATGACAATAAATGGCATTATGCATTAAAATACCTTTTGGCCTTTCCAGGGTTAACATATAACTGCCTTAACTTACCTTGCAGGGACAGACTCCTTGCTGGTCACATTGGCACTGCCCGTTGCTGTCACAAGCTGACAGCTGGGTACCGGCCGGGTCGCAGTAACATGGCACACAGCGCGGGAACCCGTAATGACCAAACTGACACCGGTCACACCGGGGACCAGCGAACCCGTCCTCACACGTGCACTGTCCCGTCATGACGTCACAATGGCCGTCAACGGAACCCGTACTGTTACAGGCACATGCCTAGGGGAGAAGAGTGGAACTTATCATGATATGTATTGCAAATATATAGGAAGATGGGTCTCTTTCAATATTATCAAAAAAGTGCATAAATTTGAGGAATATGTGAAATAGGACTTAGAATGATTCAGATGCAACAGTAATAGTTGCTAAATACTGTATGTGTATATTCAATGAACTAGAAATAAAAGTTTGCAATCTCTGTGTGATGTCATTAGCTCCAGCAGTCTGTAGAGACTGTAGTCTGTGTCTATTGATATGGGGGTGGATGCCTGAATTCGACACGGCGACATGGCCATTTCTTAAAATCGATATGTGACATGGCGCTTAGTGACACAAGGGAACATTTTAGTGACATGACATAGGGTCTTTCTTAAATTCGACATAGGACATGGCAGGTTCTTAGGGGCGACATGGGACATGGGAGTTTAACTGACATGACATGGTCATTTCTTAAATTCGACATGCGACATGGGGGCCCCCCATCTAGACCGCAAATACTGGATAGCTCTCTCAGGTGAGAAGACAGACGTTTAGAGCGTTATCTTAATCTTAAGTCTTAAAGTCTTAATTCAGTGTCTTACGTTGAGGCAGGGGTGTTATGTATTGAGACACCATCACGATCTTCCCTCCCTTTAACGCCCCTTTAATAGTACTCACCATTAATAAAGAAGGAAGAAAATAAAATAGAAACGGGGGTTGGGGGGCAGAGCCCCCCATGATATCAACAAATAGTGACACTTGGCAAGAAGATCTTCGCTATCGGAGCTGACGGCTGTAACCTGCTGGTGGTCAAGTATATTTGTCTTCACATTCCTGGTGAGTAGGGTAGACTGACCTAAAGGTAACCACGTACCATGAGATGTCCACATTAATTATGTTGTTATTCATGTATGGTATTGTACTTATTTGTCCTTTTCTGGAATGCGTATCACTTAAAGTGTACTGTGATACACAAAAACAGAACTTATCATGAATTAATGACTACAAAATTGAGGGGGTTATCTCATGGTACGTGGTTATCTTTAGGTCAGTCTACCCTAGGCTATTTTGCGCATGCGTAGCCACTTCAGTAACTAACGTTAAGACTATTAAGACTGTCTTAAAAGTCTTATTAAGATAACGCTCTAAACGTTTGTCCTCTCACGTGGGAGAGCTAACCCGTGCGTGCATCTAGACCCCCACTGATTGCAGAGTATCTTATGATGTAGCAACATTTACATGATGTATAGATGCAGCCATGGTTACTAGACTCGCCAGGGCTGCATTCATACACCATAACAACATAGAGCATTGGTCAGTAAATCACTATGCCGCCCTAGCAGGGTTATAGACGTACCTTACAGCCCAGGTAGGGGTCATGTCCCCAGGAGTCGGCTACACACGTGTCACAGAGGGTGCCCTGTGTACGTGGGGGGCACACACACTCCCCCGTCTCACGGTCACACACCTGACCAGGGGCCGCGCACACAGAACACACTGACATTAGGAAACAAACATGGAATTAACTTTCTAAAATAATACACATGTACATGTGTCATGGTGTAATATGGTCACACATGATTTAGCATGTATTATTGTGCTAATTCATGATGTGGACTTCAAAATAGTGATATTGTCCCAGTGGATATATTAGATTGTAGTACATGTGAGTAGTATAGTATGTATCGGAACGGGACTATAGTTAAGTACTGTTTATTACTCAATCGACCTGCAGCCAATCAGAGGCCTCCCTTTTGGCGGGAAATTCAAAAGCAGCCAATGAGAGGCCTCCCTTTTGGCGGGAAATTCAAATAGGTCACGTGACCGGAAGTGACCTACTTCCGGTCACGTGACCTTTGGGCGGGAAATTCAAATAGGTCACGTGACCGGAAGTGACCTACTTAAGAGGGTCACGTGACCACCATGTTGGCGGGAAATTCAAATAGGTCACGTGACTGGAAGTGACCTACTTAAGGGGGTCACGTGACTACTAGGTTGGCGCGAATTTCAAAATAAGTCACTTGAGATTTTTATGGATAAATAAATTTTAAAAAAGAAAAAAAGCAAGCTGAAAGCTTGCTAAAAAATAATTTAAAAATGTGGCTCTTTTTTTAGGGGGGGGAGGGGCACTCTGGGGGGCACTCTTTAAGATGCATGGGGGGGGGGAGGGGGGGAGGGGGGGAGGGGAAGGTTTTTTAAGAGTGAGACTCGCTTCTCTGCCCTCTCTTTTAGAGGGCAGAGAGGCGAGGCTACTGGTTCGTCTACTTACAATGAAATGTATCATGATTGCGTTTATGATGATGTGCATCATGATGTGACTATCTTACAACCCTATAAGAAATAAGCAAGGTCTCTCTCCTATACAATTACAGTTTTCTAGCTTGAAATATAGTCTTTCAACAGCTCCTTTTCTCATCTTACACAGAGGCAAATATCAGAGGCACCCTATGGCACCTAAACCGCTCTCAGACAAGGGTCGGGCACTGCTGGACTATAATAGATGGGTCAAGGACCGTTCTACTGAGGGTCAGGCTAGGTCGGACATTCAATAACGTGACTTTAGCAAACTTGCTTGAAAAGTCTGACCATGCGAGATCCTTATGCCCCAGTCTGTCAATGCTGTCCAGACTTTCAAGCAAGTTTGCCAAAGACCTGCCTGTCATTGAATGTCCGACTTAGCCTGCTTGACCCTCAGTAGAACAGTCCTTGACTCATCTATTATAGTCCAGCAGCGCCTGACCCTTGTATGAGAGTGGTATTGGCACCATTGGCTGACTCTGATAATTCACCTGTGTGCACGGGGGGAGGAGAGGGTTCACAGCTACAGCTCTCTTAAGGCAAAGCTTGCGCTTATAGAGCACTACTAGTGGAGGTTTGGATGAGGAGGCTATGACATATGACGTTTGTCTTAAAAAATAGCCATGGTGCATGTCGATGTCGCTTAATTATGCTCATATCTCATGTCGATTTTAAGAATTGTTCATGTCACCTGTCACTATGTTTTTCAAGCTTCATGTCAAATGTCACTAGGCTTCATCTCGAATTTAGTGGTCCACACTGCCGCTGCTGCTGCTGCTGTCGGTGCTGCTGCTTGTGCTGCTTGTGCTGCTCATGCAGCAGCTGCAGCAGCTGCTGGCTGCTTGTGCTGCTGACGATGTCATGGATACTGTTGACAGATGCTGCTGCTGCTGCTGCTGCTGCTGCTGCTGACGATGTCACGGATGCTGCTTGTGCTACTGCTCGTGCAGCAGCTGCTGAAGCAGCTGCAGCAGCTGCTGGCTGCTTGTGCTGCTGACGATGTCATGGGGGATGCTGTTGACAGATGTTGCTGCTGCTGCTGCTGCTGCTGCTGACGATGTCACGGATGCTGTTGACAGATGTTACTGCTTGTGCTGCTCGTGCAGCTGCTGCTGAAGCCGCTGCCAGCTGCTTGTGCTGCACGTGCAGCTGCTGCTGAAGCCGCTGCCAGATGCTGCTGCTTGTGCTGCACGAGACTGAGTAGCCGCTATTCGGCGTTTCACTCCTTATGTACCCTGTCCTAGATAATCCTCTTAAAATAGCTGAAAAGACTCTCTCAGCACAGAGACTCTACTCAATGTAAGAGATCTGTTAAGTAAGTTTTCACATGCCGCCTGACTACTGCGGGAGGGTTTAGACTTAAGCAGCTTAGTGCACACACGTGTCTGTTAGAAAAGCTACCTGCACACCTGCCTTCCTTTTTCACTAGTATTTACCCCCTGCCGACTTATAAGGCGCCTATACACACCTTCTTGCTTCTAGAGCTAAGCTGACTGGCAGCTATTTTAAAAGAGAATACCCGTTACCTGTATAACGGATAAGGGGGTTATGAGATTAGCGTGTGTATACAAAAAAAAACAAAAAAAAGCTACAGGGGGCGCGTGTCTGTCTGTGAGGTAGAGACCGTGTGGTAAGCGACTCAAGTGTAAAACAAAAGCACCTCCTCTTGCCGCAGTGAGTGGTGTGGACGGCAGCTAGCTAGTTGAATTTAAGCGTCAGCTTAAAAGATAATCCGTTCACGGGCTGGCGCGTCACACCTGGCGTTAATCACCCCCTGTAGTCTTTGTATACACAGGTGACTCGGCTTTATCTCTTCACCAGCTATAATCCCATATACATGTAGCGCACGTTACACTCGTTATCTCTCTTTTCATGCTGATGGATTAGGGGTGGAAGGGTTCAGGTGAAAAGCGATTTGATTCTCTCTGGAAGAGGGTGGGGCTCTAGGTGAAAACAAGCTTAGAACCTCCAGATTAGCTGCTCTCTCGGCTATATAAAGAGCCTCATTTTTTCTAATCTCTGCCCACTTCGTCTTGTTGTACACTATCAGTCACGAGGCAGACGCTGGAAGTAGCAGATGTTTGCAGTATGGTTTATACAGAGGTTACCTGCTAATAGGATTTTGTCAGAATAGGGTGAGTTGCTATTAAAATGAACATTTTAAATGGGTTGTTAATATGGTATCTGATGTTAATGAGCTAACACCTAACATTGAGGATTATGACCTCCCAGAGGGGCGTCTCGCCAAATTCTCCAGTCTTGACTATAGTCTTAACTGTCTAAAGACTGTGGAGCACGTTAATGGGTGGTCTCCTTACTAATTTCACTTGACCAGGCCGGCAGGGTCAACTAGGCTAGGTAATTACAACCACAAGGGCGGCTACTCAACATGCAAGTAGACCTACTACTACGAGATTGTCTTTTGACCACTCTGCCGCCGCCTGCTGGTCTGGCGATTACATGCTCTAGTATAGTTCTCCGCTCTTTTCGTCAGATGACGCCACAATAGGGTTTTTGTACATTTCCACGATACTCGCGAACATTTTAAACGCATAATGACCTATAATAAGCAACAAAGCACACTTCTAATATATTGAATATAAGAAACATGTCAACGTTGTGTATTTCTGATAGAATGAGGCAGATTCTTTGAAATATCAACTAAACTATAGTGAGATTGAAAATACTACACCATATCTAAAGCGATATAAAAGCTATATAAAGTCAGAACCTCTGACGGATCGGTATTCTGCAACGGATCACTCAACCATTCGTCCTCGAAAGCAACACAGGGTTCCCGTCCAACAGGACTTTGAGCCTTGACGCTTTTGAGGGAGGTTTGATCTCATGCTGCTTAACATGTGGTGTAATTAATCAACACCGCGGCCCCTCTTTAGGGGCCACACAATAAACAAAGAATAAAAAAGGGTAGGACTTAGGTTTAAAGTGAATCTCCCAGGATTTTGGCGAGGTCGACAAAGGGGGAGATAACAGATTAAACTGCAGGAGACTATACGCAAACCTTGATACTCTCAGAGGGGGAGCTCCATATTGCGGACCTGTGGTCAGATCTATCACCTCTAGGAGGCAGGCTGCATGTCGTAAATGTCCACCACAGACATTGGGATATATTGTTAATCCTACTCCAGGGTCTCCATAATTAGACCCTGAATCTGTTGTTAAACGGGTGTGAGGTGATGGTAACTAATACTTATGAGATGGAGCTCTTACGAGACATAAGCACCACCCAGCGCGGGGCTCGCCTTGAGATGGGAAATTCACTACAGTAGGGTGGCCGGAGCATTTTTGAAAATAAACTAGACACACATGTATTATGTATGTCTAGAATGTCTCAATATTCGCATTTAACAAATTAGCACTGTTATATTGATAGAGTAACTAGGTAACTAACTGTAGCTGATTACATATACCTCACTCCTCAAACCTTTCTGACAGATCTGAAGATCTGTATAGAGAAGACATGCCATACCCATGGCTTACTTATAGCCCTGCCATGCTATAGTGGCTATTGGGAGAACTAAGATTTCTCTATCTAACTGTATGACAGAAGGTGTCCTCTAGTGTTATTTATATGATTTTAATACTTGAGATTGGGGTCTGAGGTCCTCATATGACCCCCAGCAGATGCTCTGACGCTGGCTGGCGGTAGATTGTATCATTTCCATTCAAAATGCATTATTTTAACTTGATTTATCTCTATATTCAGTAATTTACCGTAAACTACCAATTAAAGATTTCTATAAAAAAAAAAAGAGCCCTGAAAATGCGCAATTTAGGTGGCTTATCTCAAAAAAGATAACAATATCCTAAGTAGTTATAGGACCCTCCATGGGATAGCTGCATTCAAGATGCTTCAAACAGAAAAGGAATCTCGTTGATACATGGATTTGCCATCAGCCAGTGCAAATTCTCCCAAAGGTCAGGTTAAAGAGATTTCCCAGTTATGAGCTTAAAGGAGACTCAAAACCTGAGGTCTGTCAACATTGCCCCTGAATTACATTATGTAATACAGTTTATAATGCATTATCCAGCCTGTATAGGATGGACCCATTCAGGATCTGTTGATAACAAATTACTAGAAGTGTCTATCTGCCTTGAATCGAAAATGAGGGCATATCATAAAAGGGTCATTTAACATAGGATCAGATACACACTGGGCCCTCACGCCGACCCTCCGGCCACCCTAACTACAGCATTATCTGTCGTTGAAAATGGTGCTCGTGTAGAGTCGGGATGATGTACCAAAAGAGCGTTTTATACACAATGATACCCTTGTACAAATGCGTATACCTAGTAGGCAGCGTCTTATCATCAAATCTAAGAGGGTGCTATAGTTTTATTATACTTTTATAGACCATTTTTAAAATCCGAGCTTAGCTTAGTTCATAGTCTCCTTACCAATTTTCACTTGACCAGGCTGGCAGAGCCAACTAGTCTAGGTAATTATAACCACAAAGGCGGCTACTCAAGATCCAAGTAGACCTACTACTACGTGATTGTCTTTTTAGCCCCTCTGCCGCCTAGTTATTACATCCTCCAGTCTAGCTCGCCACACCCTTTGAGCAGCACCATTGCCTCGGTAAAAGTGTAGGGTGTGTGCTTTCCACCTTCAGGCATCCATAGATTCGATCACCATCACCCCCCTTGAAATGACCTCAGCTGTTAATTAGGGCGTAAAGCAGCCCAACAACCAACCAAGTCCCTGTCAAAAGATGTGAATAACGCTGTAGTCTGCCCGTTTCTGTGATCCAATATGAACCCTTCCTAATAGCACCCCCACTGATGCATTGCATAAAAATAGCCCCCCCTGACCTCATTTCTTGAGCTATAAAAAACACAAACCCCTCATTTTAATCACAATATCATGGCAGTCAACATGAATGGAACCATTAGTGGAGAAAGATAAGAGTCTCTGTTTTCTGTAGCCTACAATATTATGGTGACATTCTTCATGTCAAAATGTAATAAATAAATATGAGTTGTTAAAACTTGTTACCATGGGGATGTTGGTAATTGTGTTCTTGAAGACGTATGTGAAATCCAGATGTATGTGCCTCTGCCCAATGATGTCCCTAGCCATTTTAAGTTAACCTGTTCTGTCTGAGTTAGAAGGGTGCCTAGGAGGGCTAGAGCTACAGAACCCCTAACTGCTGTGAAAGTGCCCCTCTCCTGCCTAGATCACAGAAATGGGAAATATGTTCAGTTGCATTCACCATGATATTTCTGGATCTAGGCAGGATAGAAACCCCTGATCTTTTACAGATCTGAAAAGCTCTCATAGGGATCTATACTAATGGAACCAATATGTATTTTTTAACTCATTTTTCAAAAATTTATCAAACTCCCTACCTTAGCGCCCCTATAAATAGGGTTAAGTACCTGTCCGACCCCTCTACCACTGCTGCTGGAGGAGTACCGAGAACTACCCTCTTTTTTAGAAAACTAAGTAAAAATTATCCTTCTTCATGTCCAGTTACATACAATGTCGATCAATTTGACACTGTAGCAGCCTGTCTCCATATCTGTATGCTGCATAAATGCACAATACACGGTTCTGCACGCACTTAAACCAAGGCTAACATGGTTGACCTATATAGATGTGATACTCTCGTTTTCGGGGCTAGTAGAAATTAGGCGTCTAATACGGACGTTCCGGGTTCGAACCCTCACTAAGTTTTAGTCAAGACGTCTAGCCACGTCGCCTAAGGCGACGAAAGCGCGTCAAGGCGTTTACAGGGTTCGAACCCGTGAGCTGCTCCTTGGGGCCACAAAAAACGCTTAGACCTTGAAATCCCATAGGGAAAAAATTTTGGGTTTTTGGACTTTAGGCCTTAATTTGAGGGTGATCCCGGGCTGATAGAAAAATAATTCTTGGACGAGCGGATAGCTCTGGATCTCTTTTATCTAGAACAGCGAAAAATTGATTATGGTTTCGCCGCAATTCATCCGACGGGGGGTAATCAGCCCCCCCCTCTGCCAATCAAGGCAGTGAATCTAGACGACCGCGCAATCGCTCGCGGCCGTCGCGACGAACCGACTGAAGACCTCGGTATCTTAGTATGATTCGTGTGACCTACTTAGAGGCTCACACGGTGGAGGTGTGTCCGGGGTTCGGCGCGCTGATTGGCTACTGGTGGGAGGCGCTGTGCCGCGTCAGGAACTTCACCTATTTGGGACGGCTGTTAAAGGCGCACTGAGTTGAGGTGCACCTTTAAGCAAGAGCGCGATCTGGCCTAGTCTTGCGGACCCCTGTTTGGAGAGTGTAGCGGGCGGCTATGTCGCGCTCTCCAACCACAGTCTTAACAGTGGTCCGCAAGACTAGAGTGCAAGACGCGTGCACACACAGACCGAACAGACACACACAGACCCACACACCCACACACCCCTATCAGTGAGGCGTCTAGCAGATTTGGGAGAGGTGACCAGGGAGGTACTCTCGGCTAGCGGCCACTAATTGGCTGTTTAGATAAGGCACAGAAACAAGGGTGATGACAGACTATGTGGTCAAGCAGCCAACATGCCCTGACACTTGATAATGGGTGTGGACCACCAAATTCGACATGGCGACATGGCCATTTCTTATAATCGACAAACGACATGAGGCCTAATGACAAGTGACATGAGGCCCAAAAATCATAGTGACAGGCGACGTGAGCAATTCTTAAAATCGACATGGGATATGAGCATTATTAAGTGACATTGACATGTGACATGGCCATTTTCTAAGATCGACATTCGACATGGGGACCCCCCATCCAGAGCCCCTTGATAGATGACAGCTGTTGTGTGTAAGAAAAGCGTATGCCTCACAATCAAAGATGATAAAAGGCTTCATTAATTTGATGAAATTCTAAAATAGATATATTATTCATGTTCTGTGTTCCACAGAGGTAAATTAATTAAGCCTCAACTCCTTCTAGAAGCAGTAATACAAAAATGTATAACATGATAACGTTGTATCAAACATTTTCTTATATACTGGCTTCTGGTAGGAGTTGAATCATAAATAAAGTACCTATGTGAAGCACATGACATGCATGTCATGCTTATTAAAGAATAACATCAATTCAATCAGGTATTCAAATATTTTGGGTTTGCAGGCACAGTTAGAAGGGGTAAGGTTAGTGGTGGTATCTGACCAGGATGTATCAGATTACTACAAACTGCCCCTGACCCCTTCCACCACCACCACTGGTCACCGGCTGTCTGGGGCTCCCGTGGTCAGTGGATAAATTCTATCCACTCTGAATCTGCTAGACGTCTCTCTGCTATGTAGTGTGGGATGTAAAAGAACCCTTGTCTCGGTAAAAGGGCCATAGATTCGATCACCATCACCGCCCTTGAAATGACCATAGCTGTTAACTAAGGCGTAAAGCAACCCACACACCCACACACCCACACACCCACACATTTTTCTGTATGAGCCTTCAGACCTGAAGCTGCTCAGTGTACGGGACTAGGTTTTGTCATAGGCCCTACGGACGCTACTCAAGGGGGAATAAGAGAGCTGTCTCACCATGACATGGGCTGGCTGTAGTTTTTTATGTTTCGGTACCTACAACCAAACAGCCAGTACCTACCCAGGGCTTCATGTCGCACGCGGGAAAAGTATAACGGTGGCGCCAACTGTCGGAATAGCGGGTACACTACGTCAGTAGTTCTTTTGTTCTCCGCTGAGTGACTGGGCGAAATGTAGTCGGTAGCTCTATTTTCTGTGCACTGTTCTGTTCATTTTCTACACTTAACACTTGAATAGACCGCGTGTTTGTACAAGCTAGCCGTTTTTATCAGTGCAAAAATTAAATAAGCATCGGATAGAACAATAAAAAAATGAGAAAGTAATCCAGCACTTAGTATAAGGCACCAGTTTTATCATGAGACACCGAAAGTCTGTTTTTTTTAAGGTGGATAAGACAGTCGACTGAGAGCTCCAAACTAACCAAAAACGTACCAGAGGGCGATCTATCTCAGAACGTACCCGACAGGGCAGGGGCCTTCTACACCCCGGCTCTGATGAGCAAGGGAGGGCCTATTCCTCTTTTGAGGTGGGCCCAAAATTGAACAAAAGAATAAACTCAAAAAAAGCCTTAGGATTGAAAGAGTTGTAGATACTGATTTTAACGAGGAAGTCCCATTCATTAGTTTACAAATAGTCAGTGTAAGTACGCCCATGTATAGGAGAGAGACCTTGCTTATTTCTTATAGGGTTGTAAGATAGTCACATCATGATGCACATCATCATAAACGCAATCATGATACATTTCATTGTAAGTAGACGAACCAGTAGCCTCGCCTCTCTGCCCTCTAAAAGAGAGGGCAGAGAAGCGAGTCTCACTCTTAAAAAACCTTCCCCTCCCCCCCTCCCCCCCCTCCCCCCCCCCCATGCATCTTAAAGAGTGCCCCCCAGAGTGCCCCTCCCCCCCCTAAAAAAAAGAGCCACATTTTTAAATTATTTTTCAGCAAACTTTCAGCTTGCTTTTTTTCTTTTTTAAAATTTATTTATCCATAAAAATCTCAAGTGACTTATTTTGAAATTCGCGCCAACCTAGTAGTCACGTGACCCCCTTAAGTAGGTCACTTCCAGTCACGTGACCTATTTGAATTTCCCGCCAACATGGTGGTCACGTGACCCTCTTAAGTAGGTCACTTCCGGTCACGTGACCTATTTGAATTTCCCGCCCAAAGGTCACGTGACCGGAAGTAGGTCACTTCCGGTCACGTGACCTATTTGAATTTCCCGCCAAAAGGGAGGCCTCTCATTGGCTGCTTTTGAATTTCCCGCCAAAAGGGAGGCCTCTGATTGGCTGCAGGTCGATTGAGTAATAAACAGTACTTAACTATAGTCCCGTTCCGATACATACTATACTACTCATGTGAATCTGTTTGTCTCTTCTAATGCATTCTTTCGTCAAGTTAAAAACCTGGAACATTTGAATTACTCTACCACTACAACATTAAAGATACATTACCACCTAAATCGACCCAAAATCAAGTTATGAAATAAACCCAATATAGACTTCCATTGTCATTTCCTTATCAACCGACAGGCCCCCTTATCACAGGAAGGCCATTTGCTATGAAATCCAGATGAAATACTGATTGGAGGGCTCTCTGGTAGACCTATGACTTTACTGTGGGAGCCTATGTGTTTTGATTGTTCATAACGGCCCCACTGCATGTTTCATTTCTGGTGGCTCTCAGTTATATCTTTTGCATCTCATTATGGCCATATTCACAGGTTAAAAGAGAAATAACAGACTCCAAATTCCTCATGTAGACTTACAGGATGAAAATAAAAAATCGCCCAAAAAAAAGCTGCTAATAATTATATCTTTTAATAAATATGCTACTTTGAACAATTTGATATGTAGATATGGTATATTGTAATTGTATACATGTAGATATAAAAATATACGCTTACTCAAGGAATTTCTCTAAAATTGCCATGTCAAAATGTACTTGTGTGAAGGCCTTATACTCACACTTGCAGCCGGTGACGGAGAAGCCGTAGTAGCCGACCATACACGTCTCACAGCGCCGACCTCCCACCCCCGGCAGACACGTGCACTGCCCGTTAATGACGTCACATGACGTCAGTATGGAGCCCGTCACGTCACAGTCACATGACTGACACCCGTCCTCCGTCAGCAACCCCCAATAACCGTCCTGGAACAAAGCAATGCTCATCTAACATCGATGTGGCAGATATACCTGTGATTTCTTTTTTTTTCTTTAAAGAAAGGTGGCACAGTACTTTAATGCGTCATCCCCTTGTTGTCATGATGCATGAATACAGCCCTGACAAGTCTACTCATCAGGGCATCAATCATGCCTCATGCCGACCCTTCTGCATCATGACTACAAGGGCCATTGTACATTTAGTGTGCGGCCCTTAAAGGGCTTATGCTTATTGTCTATTGGTCTGATTAAAACGGGAAATCTTGTTTTCTTGGGGCAAATACTGATATTTCAACTTCCCACTTCCGGATGTTTATCTCATAGGTCTAATACAAATAATTCAGCAGCACTTACAGTCTGTAGATGACGAGACCGCATGCATGCTCATGCTTCTACGTTATTGGTGTTTCCTCTCTCTCTATTGATGGGATTGCCCCAACCATTACGACTTCATATAAACTTTCTCCTATAGATTCGCTGATACTGCAGTGATAGCATACCCATACTTCGAAATAAAACTCAATATAGTTTTTGAACAGATAATTGTCCTTGCTAAGTCTATATAGCAGTGTATACCATGTAACAGAGTGTACATACCTCACAGCGGTTACAGTGGTGTCCCTCTATAGTCTATATAGCAGTGTATACCATGTAACAGGGTGTACATACCTCACAGCGGTTACAGTGGTGTCCCTCTATAGTCTATATAGCAGTGTATACCATGTAACAGGGTGTACATACCTCACAGCGGTTACAGTGGTGTCCCTCTATAGTCTATATAGCAGTGTATACCATGTAACAGGGTGTACATACCTCACAGCGGTTACAGTGGTGTCCCTCTACAGTCTATATAGCAGTGTATACCATGTAACAGGGTGTACTTACCTCACAGCGGTTACAGTGGTGTCCCTCTATAGTCTATATAGCAGTGTATACCATGTAACAGGGTGTACTTACCTCACAGCGGTTACAGTGGTAGTGTCCCTCTATAGTCTATATAGCAGTGTATACCATGTAACAGGGTGTACTTACCTCACAGCGGTTACAGTGGTGTCCCTCTATAGTCTATATAGCAGTGTATACCATGTAACAGGGTGTACTTACTGTTGAGGTTAAGCTTATGACGATCCTCTTGACCATATAAGCGCGGCAAAATGATGCAGGGGCGCCCCCTATGTGTACCAAAGGAACTAATATAGTTTAGTCTCAGCAGGTGTTGTGTTTTGCTGTCTAATAAACCGGAAGTAGCGTGGTCTACGACGGAATTTGTTTGGCAAATCAAGAAGAGAAGTGTTGTGCCTTTTCTTGAAGATAATCCTCCACAAACTAAATATGGCTTCCAGCTCTACATGTTATGGGTCCAAGCATCTGATGTTTGATGGAGATGAGGCAAAGTATGAACTGTGGGAAGTGAGGTTTCTTGGTTACATGAGGAAATTGAAACTGCTTGATGTTATTGATGGGGTAGGGGTAGCATCTGTGGATAAAAAGGCTGAGGCCTTCTCTGAACTAGTACAGTTCCTGGATGACAGGAGTTTATCCCTCATAATAAGAGATGCAAAGGATGATGGGAGGGAGTCTCTAAAAATCCTCAGGGCACATTATCAAGGAAAGAGTAAGCCCAGGATAATTTCCTTGTACACACAACTGACATCCCTCCAGCTAGGCCCAAATGAGTGTGTCACAGACTATATAATAAGGGCAGAGACAACTTCAAATGCAGTGAAGGGAGCTAGGGAAAATGATAGTTTACTGATAGCTATGGTGCTAAAGGGACTGCCTTCAGAATATAAAACATTTGAAACTGTGGTGACCCAAAAGGATGAAAAGGAACATAAATTCAGTGAATTTAAAGTGGCATTGAGAAGCTTTGAAGAGAATGCCAAGTGTTCGAGATCTAGTGAGGACAGTGTTATGAGAGTTGGAAACAACTATCGAGGAGGTAACGGTAACGGTACGAACATTAGATGCTACACCTGCGGGCAACAGGGACACAAATCTAATGAGTGCAAGAACAGTGAGAGGAATCCCTGGTGGTGTCAGAACTGTAAGACACACACGCATGACACTAATTTTTGCCGCAAGATGAACACGGACTTAGTGAGAACTGTCAATGATACTGACAATGAGGTAACACATTCTTTTGTGTTTAGAGTGAATGCGGACATTTCAGACATTTCAACTGACCAAGACAGAGCACATGATTTGCTTGTAGACTGTGGTGCGACTACGCACATTATCAACGACAAGTCCAAGTTTGTGAACTTTGACAAAAACATTGACCCCAAGAGACATTTCATAGAGTTGGCCGATGGTAGCCGGACGAACGGTGTCGTTTTGGGAAGGGGAACCGCAAGTGTTTCATTAAATGATGCAAACTGTATAAAACAAGATGTGTTGCTTGAAAATGCCCTGTATGTCCCATCCTACAGACAAAATATTTTTTCAGTGCAAGCTGCAGCAGAAAAGGGGGCCTCAGTAAGTTTTAGTGCGAGTTCTGCTGAGTTGGTAGCCCCAAATGGTATCTCATTTGGCATTGAAAAACACGGTCGGTTGTATTTTTTGAACAATGTAGTATCATCCGAAAATGGAAAATCTAGTACTCCAAAGGTTCAATCCCACACAGTGGAAGAGTGGCATAGAGTGTTGGGTCACTGTAACATTCAAGATGTTGTGAAATTGGAATCTGTTGTAAAAGGGATGAAGATCACAGATAAAGGAAAAGAAAATTTCAATTGTGAAACATGTATTAAGAGTAAAATGACACAATCTAGGAACAGGGAGGCAGACAAGAGAGCCACAGCCCCACTAGAAGTCATGTATTGTGACATTGCAGGTCCTGTAACCCTGTAGCAAAGGAAGGTTTCAAATATACACTGTCATTTATTGATGATTATACTGGTGTAAATATGGTGTATTTCTTGAAAGAAAAGTCAGATACCACAAAGGCAACAGAAAAATTCTTGTCAGATGTATCTCCCTATGAGAAGGTAAAGTGTGTTCGTTCCGATAATGGTGGGGAATTTATTTCTGCGGAATTTGAAAACCTATTGATTAGGAATCAGATTAAGCATGAGAAAACTGCCCCATATTCTCCACACCAAAATGGCACTGTGGAGAAATCTTGGCGTACAGTGTTTGAAATGGCAAGGTGTCTGATTTCTGAGAGTAAGCTGCCAAAGGAGATGTGGACTTATGCTGTTATGTGTAGTGTATACACCAGAAACAGATGTTAAAATGAAAGACTCAAGATGACACCATTCGAAGCACTCACTGGTCAAAGACCAAACTTGAGCGGTATGCATATATTTGGTACTGTGTGTTATGCTTATGTGCAGGAGAAGAAGAAGCTGGATGACCGCAGTGAGAAAGGTATTTTTGTGGGTTATGACAAGAACAGTTCAGCATACCTTGTATATATCCCGGAGCGTCGGTGTGTACGACGAGTGAGATGTGTGAAGTTCACAGACAGATTTGATATGTTCAATCAAATATCTGGTCCCTTGTTTGAAGATGATGATGAGGATGATTATTATGTCAACATGCCTGAACCAGTCATTGTTGTTGATCAAAATGTACAGGAGCCTATTATTGATGTTGAACATGAAAATGTGGTTGACCCAGTTGTTGAAGCTCAGGTTGAAGTAAGGCCGGAAAATGTCCCAGTTGTCGAAGACCCAGTTGTTGGAGGTCAGGTACCTAATGAGGAAAATGCCAGAAGGTATCCGAGGCGAAACCATAACCAACCCAAACATCTCGATGTTTATGTAACAGATGATGTAAAGGCCACCGTTCATTATTGCTACACAACTGTCTTTTATTTGAACAACCAAGCTAAAAGGTCATCAAAGTTGAAGCCACATCACTATAAGAGACAATTTGTAAGACCAAAACCATACACTTCAACTCGAGTATGTCCCAACAGCAGATAATGTTGCCGATGCCTTCACAAAGCCGATTACAAAGCCCAGGCTTGGTAAATTCCTCCATGCATTAATGGGTACATAAAATGTAACTACCATGTCTATATCATAAGTTGTATATCATAAGTTGATTGATGTATAAGTTGATGTGTAAATCACTATTGATGTATCTATCATAAGTTTAAGTGGGGGTGTTGAGGTTAAGCTTATGACGATCCTCTTGACCATATAAGCGCGGCAAAATGATGCAGGGGCGCCCCCTATGTGTACCAAAGGAACTAATATAGTTTAGTCTCAGCAGGTGTTTTGTTTTGCTGTCTAATAAACCGGAAGTAGCGTGGTCTACGACGGAATTTGTTTGGCAAATCAAGAAGAGAAGTGTTGTGCCTTTTCTTGAAGATAATCCTCCACAAACTAAATATGGCTTCCAGCTCTACACTTACCTCACAGCGGTTACAGTGGTGTCCCTCTATAGTCTATATAGCAGTGTATACCATGTAACAGAGTGTACACACCTCACAGCGGTTACAGTGGTGTCCCTCTATAGTCTCTATAGCAGTGTATACCATGTAACAGGGTGTACTTACCTCACAGCGGTTACAGTGGTGTCCCTCTATAGTCTATATAGCAGTGTATACCATGTAACATGGTGTACATACCTCACAGCGGTTACAGTGGTGTCCCTCTATAGTCTATATAGCAGTGTATACCATGTAACAGGGTGTACTTACCTCACAGCGGTTACAGTGGTGTCCCTCTATAGTCTATATAGCAGTGTATACCATGTCACAGGGTGTTCTTACCTCACAGCGGTTACAGTGGTGTCCCTCTATAGTCTCTATAGCAGTGTATACCATGTAACAGGGTGTACTTACCTCACAGCGGTTACAGTGGTGTCCCTCTGTGTGCGGCTTACAGGTACACTGTCCTGTCACGGCGTCACACCCCGTCCCACTCGTGCCGTAACTGTCGCACTCACACGCTGACAAAACAACAGAGGTACAAGGTGGAAAGGTTCTTTCTACTAAAGTAGTACATAGAAATATCTGGAGACGATATGGATACAAGTTATCGTTCAGGGTATGATTATACTGAACTTATTCCCCCATAATTAACAGGGATTCATGAGGTTCATAAAGAATGCAAATACTCCATGTCATATTCTTTAAAATAATAATAATTATGAGCATAAATCATATCAGAACAAATGCCTAAATTAACCTCTGAATTAACCACCTTTTTTTTCATAAAGATTATAAATAAAGAACAAAAACATCGATAGACACAAACTCACAATAACAGCCAATGGCACTGAAGCTGTAGAATCCAGGACGACACACGTCACACCTCAGGCCGCCCACCCCGATCCGACATGAGCACTGTCCCGTCACGTCATCACATGACGTGGTCAGCGACCCTGTGACGTCACAGTTACAGAGAGGACATCCGGCAGCAGCGTTACCATACCCAGGCTGTGAAAGAAATCATACATATACATACAGAATAATAATGATACATTCTGACTTATGGTAATTATCTAGGCATCTAATGATGAAGGTCCTATATAAGATACATTATTTAAATGTATGTATGTAGGTAAATATTTAAATACCACCAATAATTCCTCTGACAAGGGAGGCAAACTGCTTAGTTCGCATTTCTTAGAAAGACTATCCCTCTAGCCTAGGTGGACAAATGTTTCTAATAGAATTGAGAAGAAAATAAACGAAAAGCTAAATTTAGAACACGGAAAAGGCCGCAAGCTTGGGTCTGTATTGTGTCAGGGTGCTCTTTCTGTCTCTCTGTGTGTAGAATAGGTGCCTGGTCAACCCGAACTCATACATCAGGGAGAATGCTTTTGCAATAGACCAAATTCCTCTGGGGATAGTATAACCTATACACAGCATAGCCCATAAAGCATTTTGGGTGATTCCTAGAGGTTATATATAATATATATATATAAGCGGTACTAACCAAAAATGTATATATTTTTGACTGCAACATATAAAATAGCTTTAACATAACATAGGGTTATAGAGTACAAAGGCTCATAACAAGGGTTTGATTTAGGTTACGACTGCTAACCCTGACCCGGTCTGTTCACCCTATGCCCTATCCATTCATGCCCTGGGGCCCTGGTCGTAACCCCATCCTTTATGTAGCATCTGAGAGACAACATCTTCAAGGATCATGTGCCCTTCAATAAAAGGGTCACCTCCCAGCACCCAAGTATGTGCAGCTCTGGGATGTTTCCTCAGAGAAGACAAAAACACCCGAGGGTATAGGGTAGCATGGGGGACGACAGAAGAAGGGTACAGTGTTAACGGACATGATGTCCCAGTCTATTGGGCCTTTAAGGGCCGCATAGTGCTTTGATGTACATGTACTCGGCTTTTTGTCTATATAATGAATGCATCATGACGACCCTTGGGGAGTGAATCAACCCCATAGTGTCGGAATGATACATGCATACAACCCTTACTAGTAACTTGCTACAAATGCCAGGGCTGCATTTGTGCGTGATGGCGATAAAGGACATATCACAGTATTACGAGCTAAGCTGCCCTTATAGGGTTAAAGTGCTGGGATATTTGGGGACGGAGGGGACGGAGGGTGCAGGAAAAGCCATCAATAGGAGTTACTACATCAGTGCTGTGGTGCCGATTGATGCACATCTCTTTCCCTTTCTCCTTCTCTTACATCACGTATAAGTTCCCACCCCTTCAAGTTGTCTGGATGTAGAATCCATACACCGAGTACACACGCGCATGTTGGAGAGTATAGAAAACTAGATGAGGTCATCATGACCATAAAGCAGTATCCAACCACAAGTGCATATAAAATACAATGCATATGAAAGATAGGACTACGTGAAATAATATATGTACATAACCTGAGCTGTTTTATATTATTCCATGTTGAATACGGCACTCCCACTGACTTAACCAAGGAGGGCCGTATTCAATACCCCCGTGAAATAACCCAATCCCGTATTCAACGGCCAATCAAATCATCAAAATTGTTGATTTAACTACTATAACATAGCTTTTTGAGCAACTATTTTGTTAATAATGACATGAAATAAACACAAAGGAACACTCATAAAGTTCCTCACTGAGGGTTATTTCACGAGGCGACGTCTATAAGTGCACCTTTGTCTATTCATTTTATTTTCCAGCATCATGGCGATCTAAGGCATAGTACATTAACGCACTATACGGCCCTTAAAGGGCTGACTCCCCACAAAGGTTGTGGCAGACATGTGTCCCTTGTGACAACATGTCCCCCCCCCACACACACACACACGTCATCCTGTGGGCACCAGGCACCGGGCAGTCAGAACCCACGTGCCTGCGGGCACACTAACGGGTGAGGGACTAGAATGTGGCAGATAAGGGGATGCTATGTGTCAAAATAGAATTCATGTAGTCAGATATTATCATGGTATGACATACACTGCGGGACTCCAGTCAGACTAATTTTAACTGATCTCTGCCGGACTGTGATAGTGATGTCGTGCTGGTTGAAGTACGCATGGTAGGCCCCTACCCCCTAACTGACATCAGCAGACACACAGATCTACTCATGTTTTCACTCAGTATGTCATTTATCGTCATGATGCACAAATGTAGCCCTGGAGAATAACTATAACCAAGGGGGGGGGGGTCTAGATGTGGGGGTCCCCATGTCGCATGTCGATTTTAAGAAATGGTCATGTCGCCTGTCCCTTAAAACCTCATGTCCCATGTTGCCCTTAAGAACCTCTCATGTCGCATTTCGATTTTAAGAAAGAAATGGCCATGTCACCGTGTCGACTTAAGCCATCCACCCCCATACCAAGGCTGCATTCAAGCCTCTTTCCGACCCTACACGATTGCTCCACTCCCGAAGTGTCGGCGTGATGCATGCAGTCTATACGAAATCCTGCCGGACACCGGCTATAGCCGGCTTAAAGCATGCTGGTCCGGCAGGAAGTCTGTGTCTGCCGGACCTAATGGCTGGCGCTCATCCTGGGCTACATGCCAGTTTTTACGGCGTGTAAATCGGACCATTATTAAGGGTTTTAGATAGTAATCTAGAAAGCCTGAATATTATGTACAAAAAATACAAAATTTTACAAATTATAATCATTAAATTGATTTAAATATACCAGTAACCTCTATCGTCGCAATAGGGTGGTTCAAATTAACACATAGGCATGCATTATTTGACAGATATGTTGAGACTATACATATTGTACACCAAATTGATCATATTTAATATTTCTATCAGATTAGTTTCATTTTGGAAGGTTTTAGAAGCCATGAAGTGCAAATGGAACAAAAACGTTCTTTTTTCTTAAAACAGCATTATGGAATGGAAAAAGAACACTATCATAACTTTTTATAATTGGAGATTAATCTAGGTGTCATTCCCTGGGACCCTTTTCTTTCTTTTAGCCATATCTCAATTATTAAGCTCTACAGAGCTGTTTAAAGTAGCATAGTCACTTAAAAATTGATGATTTTTCATGAAAAATGACCGAAATCCCCTATTTTCCCCTATTTTCGCCTGTTTTCAACAATTTCCAACAATATTCAAGTGACTATGCTACTTTGAACAGCTCTGTAGAGCTTAATAATTGAGATATAGCTAAAAGAAAGAAAAGGGTCCTGGGGAATGACACCTAGATAACTCCCCAATAACCAGAGCTGATGAAAGTGTTCTTTTTACATCACATACTGCTGTTCTAAGAAAAAAGAACATTTTTGTTCCATTTGCACTCCAGGGCTTCTTAAACCTTTCATAACGGAACCAATTTGATACAAAAATTAAATATGATCAATTTGGTGTATAATATGTATAGTCTCAACATATCTGTGTCAAACAATGCATGCATATATGTTAATTTGAACCACCCTATTGCGACCCCTTAACATTATTTCCTATCTAAATTCTTGTTTTATACTACATTTCTTGATGCAAACATTTCCCTGGGGTGTCCGGGCCTGCAAACATTTAGCCGGGCCTGCAGAATTACAAATCTGGGGGACCGAATGTCCTCCAAGGTGAAAAACTTTTCGTATAGACTGTGCATGCATCTACTCGCCAGGGCTGTATAAATGAATCATGACGGCAAGAGGCACAACACATTACAGGTGCCCTTTAAAGGGTATGGTACATTGGGTGTCTACAAGATGACGGAGGGGGTAGACAGGAGCTGCTCGTGAGGTTCTCACGCCTGCCTACCTCAGATGTAGCAGTGGGGGGGGGGGGGGGGGGGGGGGGTACAGGGGGCTATTGTTGGTGACAGCCCCCAGCCCCTGGCGGCACACACAGGGGGCTACAGGAGGAAGGCAACCCACATGGACATATCCATGGGCACTGAGTGTAGTTAGGCCAAAAAATAAGGTTTGTTCAGGTCACCCGACCGACCCCATTAAAACAGGGCCGACCCTATGCTTTAATATGCAATTTTGAAGAAATTTCCGTATTTTTACCCCGTTTTGGTCAAGTTTAGGGTCTTCAGACCGGCCGGCTTGCACTTTCATGTTGTTTTTTTTAAAGTTAAAAAATGTTTTAAAAAATCCGACCTACCGACCCTACATTTTCAGCCCATGTTACCTGAAACAAACCTTTTTTTGGCCTTAGGCGAACCTTTAAGAGCAGCATGGCTTATTTTGTTAGAATTTCAATTATCGGTGAATTCCCATTTAATCAGGCCAATAGACAACCCCTTAAAGGTCGCTCAGTGCTGTAGTCATGCACCATATGCCGGCTATGTAGGGGTGGTTTAAACCCGTATAGTGTCGGCATGATACTTGAATGCGGCACTGGTGAGTTACTATCCATGGCAGGGATGCATTGATGCACAATAACGATAAAGGGAATAAAGGCACACATGCTTCGTCCAGCCCTGCTACCAGTTAGGACGGTTGGTAGCAGGTGTGAGGGGTCACCTGCTGGATATTATCTCCCTGTGAAGTCCTGTGCACCTCTGAGGGCCGTGGGTGTCACACCCAAGGACGTCTGTCAAGTCTAGTTTAAGTTAAACTATTCAGTAAGACAGCAGTACCCTGGTAGAGTCAACCAACGTTAAACCAAGCCATAGATAGACATCCATAACAAGACTGTTGTACACATCAGGAGAACGCATTAAACATGACAATACGATGATACATCTCCGTCCGAGGTCTACTCACCAGACATCGTCCACAGTCACGCCCCCTATATCCGTCTTTACAGCGACATAATCCCGTATCCTGGTCACAAACGTCAGACGTAGACCCATGTACGTCACATCCACACACTACCAAAATAACATACAGAGGTCTTTGTTAATGTTACTGCATTAAATATGATTATAGCATGTTGAGAGCTACAGAACCCTCAATACTAGTAAGCAATGTACTAGAACACCTGCTCTACACCTATTTAGTGGTAATATAGTTGCAAAATAACATTGTGCATTTTTTTGAGCCATGAAAAGAGGTATTGAGTTAAAATTCAAATGTTTATTACTATTGAGACCAGAGACTTGTGGTGGAGATGGAGACTTACAGGAACAATCTCCGTTGAGGGCGGTGCCATAGTATCCCAGCATGCACTTCTCACAGTGCGCGCCCTCTGTGTGGTGCAGACAAACTAAACACTCCCCGGTCTCACCATCACAACGCCCCCCAGCGGCGGCATCCACGTTACCATGGCAATCACAGGGTTTGCATATGTTACCTGGCAACAGGGGGTTGCCATAGTAACCGTCAGAACACCTGAAAAAAGATCAAAGTATGGACTGAGTCATTCCGGCTCTATGAAACACTATTTCTTCGCGCTGACATTGGTAACCCCTGACATAACCACACCCCACCCCCACCCCAGGCCAATGCCAAAGCGCATTAGTCTTGTTCAAGGTAATGTCTTCTGACAGATTTATGTGTTTCTCACTTTTAAAGATGTGAGCTTCTGTAGGCTTAGACCTATAAATCATTAATCATAGCCCCCTGTCATTATAGAATAAATCAAAATAAAATCAATTAAACTACATCAAAGCATTTTGCCACAATCATTTATTCCGATTGTAGCCTATATCCAGCCTAGTGTGACTATGTGTCTTGTACTCACTTCTCACAGTAGTCTCCCTCATAACCAGGCTCACACCCGTAACACACATACTCCACGTCCGGGGCGTTAGGGTCCGTGCCACACCCCTCAGCAAAGTTGCTCTCCACTGCCTCCAGGGGGCACTTGCAGCGCCGACAGTCTCCGCGAAGTGCATCTCCATAGTAACCAGGGGCACAGCGGTCACAGTTGGGTCCCGCCGTGTTCTCACTACACTCCTGGGGCGGCAAGGCAAACATGGTGAAAAATTCAAAGAAAGCAAGTGACAAAAACATCTCGACCAAATGTGCCTGGCTATGAACCTTTTTGGGAAACTCCACAGATGTAATCTTTGAAGCTATAGGGTTTCCTACCTAAGAATAGATAAAGTGTTACCTGCTCTTTGGTCCTGCTAAATATGCTGAATAGCTCTGAATTGCAATACATATGGTGGATTAAAAAAAATATTATTGAAGATCTGAAGGCTGTTTATGGTACAATTAGAATGGTGAATCGATCCAATCCATTTCCAATAAAGAGTGTATGGTACAATATGTAAATGTAAAATTCCCCTTGAGGCTAGTTACCAGGCAGTGACCTGTGAAGGGATCACACCGGTTGGAGTGACCGTTACACTGACACGGCTGGCACATCCCTCCCAGTAACTGGTTGTCCACACGGCGGTAACCCTCTGCACATTGCTGCAAATATATACACACAGATTGTACATCACATGAAGCATAAGGACAATGGACGTGGTCAGTGAGGAAACCTAATCATGTACCCCTAGTCAGAAATACATCAGGGGAGGGTCTTAAAAACATTAAGGAGACCTTGTAGGCTACCTTACTTACTTCTATAATGTTATCTGCCCTTTGTTGTCATAATGCATTCATGCAGTCCTGCTGAGTATTCAACAAGGTTATATTTATGATTCATACCGACCCTTTGGGAGTGTATTAACCACCACAGTTGGCATGAGGACAATAGTACGAGTTAGCATATTACACCAAAGCACTATGCAGCCATTAAAGGCTTTAATTTCCAATATACTGAACATGGTGACACATGTGTGCTTACCTCACAGGAGGTGCCGGCGTACCCCTCCGGACACTGACACAGCTCTACGGCCGACATGACGCGTCCTGTACCGTCCGGGGCCGCCTCATCCAGCCGCACCAACCTCAGACTGACAAGGACAACGACACAGGGCAGGTCAGCAAGGCTTATATATATATGTACAATCCAATACAGAATTATATAAGCAGGATTGTTCACCCGAATGAGGCAAATTGCAAGGGAATACTGGAAATGCAAATTATTCATGTACATTCCCTATTACAAGACCCCACAGATTATGGCTGACGCTCTTGGAAAACTCAGCACTGCAGCTTGGCAAACAAGCCTTACTATACTGCACTATGCCCCCTTTGTTGGCATGATGTATGAATGCAGCCATTAGGTCTGTGTCCACTAGCATATATGAGGTCGTTTGTCGTCCGTTAAAACGTGAATTTGAATACAAATACAAAATATATGTTTTGTCTCCCTGTGGACACAGCTGGACGACAAAATTCTCAAATACAAAAGTGGAATAGCAATATGCAGGGGTCAAAAATGGACGTCAAAAGTGGGCATTTGAATATCTAACATGTTTGATTTTTAGTGCAGAAATTGGAATATATGCTCTTTATTCTATTGTAAGACCTCGTCAATGTTTGCCCTGGGCAGTCTGGGCAGTAATTTATAACGCCTAGTGGACACAGCATACCTGCAGTTAAAGTAGAATATATCTACAAAATGTATTCCCAGATATGTACATATTTCTGGACGTCAAAACGACCATATATTCCACTTTCTTTGTCGTATAGTGGACACAGGCCTATTGCAGGTCTAATTACCAGGGCTACGTTCATATATGATGCCAACCCTTCGAGGGTGTATCAACACTAAAGTGTCGGCACAATGCTTGAATGCAGCATTGGCAAGTTACTCACAAGTGCTGCATCCATGCATCACGACGCGAAAGAACATTATAACACATTGCAGCAATATGCTGTCCCTAAAGGGTTAAGCCTTTAAGGACGGCATGATACCCTAATGCATATTGCCTTTAGTCGTCATGATGCATGAATGCAGCACTGGTGAGTAACTCGCCAGTGCTGCATTCAAGCATCCTGCCGACCTATGGGGTTAAGCCACTCCCACATGGTCGGCATGATGCACCAATGCAGCACCGGCCAGTTACTCGCTGGGGATGCATCGGTGCATCATGAAGGCAATTGTTATTTTTTAGTGACACCGGTTAAACTGCTTGTTTATAACTGGCCTACCTGGCCTCTGTCTGCATGGCATGGTGAGTGGCCCTGATGAGCAGCCTGTCCACATGTGCCAGTGCCATGAGCAGCTCCTCCCTGAGCACCACGCCCCCCGAGCTGCTCCGGCTGCCCTCCATGTGCCGCCACTCCCCCTCCGTCATGTTCACCGTCACCATGTTGTCCTGGTGCTCCCGGAAATAACGCCCATTGTGTCCTAACCGCATCCCACTGCCCTGTGGATGGTGGAGGGGGTCTCAATTTAATAATGCTGTCATTTGCTTGTAAGTAAACACAGCTATATGCTAGGCTGACATCCACGACATCAGCTCAAATAAGGACACTTGATGCATTATTTGAAGTTAGGATCTAAGTTCAGTGTCTAAGATACTGTACCTACTGGAGCAGGAACCACAAACATATTAATGCAGTCATTATCAAAGAGTCAAGTCCCATCAATGCTTATGCAAATTTGGCTGAGCCTTCAATTATGTACTTCTAATTAGGCCAAAAAAAATTCTCTACGTTTTTTATGCAGTTTTTGAAGACATTCTTGCATTTTTACCCTTTTTTGGTCAATTTTAGGGTTTTCAAAAAAGTTGGCTGGTACATTCATGTTTAAAAAAAAGAATTTAAAAAAGGAAAAAATCCGACCTACCGACCCTAAATTTTCCTCCCATGTTACCTGAAACAAACCTTTTTTTAAATTTGGCCTTACGCGAAATTTTAATTTTTACATGAAAATTGTATTCATGTATTCCAGAGGTGGGGCAATATAAAGCGTTTCTCACCTCAATGATGACGTCATGGTTGCCCAGGTAGTTGTTGTTGAGGTCGTCAGGTGAGGCGGACGTGTTCAGCCAGTAGCCGAACTTGTACTCCAGCCGTCCTCCGTAGGACAGCATCTAGAGGAAGGGGAAACCGGTGTATACAAATATACCGCATGGTATTCTAATATCAAAGGTTTATCCATTACCGTTATTGCTACATCCATGTATCATGGCACAAAAAGGGGGGAGGAGTCTGACTGACCATGCGTACTGCCTGGTGACGCAAGTGATATCGTAAAGGTTTGCTCGAGAATTCGAGGTTAAAATAATGATACAACATATAGGAAATAATGTAAATAGTGTGAGGTTATCATCGTTTACAGGAAATTATGCTCATCTTAAGGGACTCGGAGTATGATAGACGTTATCATTGTATAGACCGTACCTTGTTGCCGGTGTACTGCCAGGGTGCGGCCCAGTAGCGGACCCTGTCCAGGTGCCCCACACTACTCCCGTCCACCTTCAGGTGACCTGCCTGGTCAGGGGTCGCCGGGACGCTGACACCAGCCTCGTCTGTAATGTTCCACCCCTCCATAATCGTCAACTGAAACACAATTATTACCTGTCAGCTCCCTGATGTAATCATCCATAAACGAATAGATAAATAGTAAGACCATAAACACAGAGAAAAGAGTGAGGGTAAACCGGACTCTCAATATGTCTCCAAAACTACTCTTTTTTTTCAGAGTCAGGCATTTCAACGCGAGCCAGGCTATCTATACTCGACTCTCCTTCAAGGCTCCAAGAGTCCAGCATTACCAGCTTTTCTTCTAGGAATGCTGGACTCTCATAATAAGACCCTTACTTTTTTCTTTCTGTGTCTACGCCAAGAGGTCTCACGATCCCAATCACTTTATCTAATGTAACTTTCTGTATTGATCAATTAAGATATCTAATCTTAATAGCATTCTACCTTACGGTTGTGTCAAACTGAACCCATTTGAAACTCTCCTATTATCCTCCCGCAGATGTATACTCTTACCTGTGATGTTCCCCAGTGCAGACTGTGACATTCATCAGACAGATCAAAACAGAAACACTGCAGGCATCCATCCGGGTTGGACTCCTGCAGGTTGAAGTAGCCGGGGGAGCACTCGTCACAGAACGGGCCGCACACGTTAGGCTGCAGGAGGGGAGGTGAGACGATTAATGGTTCATGTGGAAGGATTGGTGATTATGTTCTTCACCATAATTATGTTAATAAAGTCAATCATCGTACACATGTTCCTATTACCAAATGCACGATGAATATTCTGTTTTTACATTGTGGGCTTTGCCATCCGTGCAGCAATGATTAGATGTCGACTTTATCGGAGGACTTGCCCTTAATCGTCATGATGCATGGATGCAGACATAGTGAGTGAAGCATCATGCAATCCCTATGATGTACATCTCCAAATGGTCGGCATGAGTCCATTCGATTGGGTAATGAGTTCATTCATCATGGCGACAAACGCTATGCAATTGTATGCCTAAACGAGTTGCAGATAATGATCATGTACGATTTGTACAATTCACTTACCTTACACACACAGTCACCCTCACAGGCATCAATGTTGAGGCTGCCAGCCTGGCTGCAGGGGCACTGCTCACAGGCCGGGTAGCCCACCCAGCCCAAGGCACATTGGGAGCACTTGGGACCAGCGAAACCCTCATTACACTGACAGTCTCCAGCACACTGTAACAGACCAGCCACTCAACACTTAGCTAAGGGACGACTCGTCATGATCAATACTCTTGTTTAACCTTCTTGTTTAACCTTCTTGTTTACTGCATTGCAAATGGTTACTGATATTGAATCATGAATTGACAACTCTTAAATTACCGTATTGAGTTTTGAATACTTCCAGAGATAGCGGCAAACATAATTTGACCATAAGGTTATCTTCTAACCATATTTCCCAGCTGACACTGCAGGGATTCTTTCTGATACAGAATGGTTACATCCTTCTTATCTTATAGTTCTCTTATCATTATCTAAATCCAAGGCAATTCATATCAGTGTCTAACTTTAAACCCCACAACTAAAGCATGCTAATTGAAGCAATATGCAGGTACACTGTGCTTTATAACCTGGTACAGTAGTGCACAATGCTACTTAGCTTATGTGTGTTCTAATGCTCTAACAGGAAGCATGTCCAACAACAAAGATGATAAAGGAAATGGTACAATGGGTACAGATACATAACAATGAACACACTGTACTGACAAGCAAACAGCAATACATCATAAAGACTATGGAGGTTCTCTGATGCTGGGAATATTATAGGTACAACTTTAATGCTACAATACATCTCCAAACGTCATCCTTACCTAATCAGGAACATACATGGTTTATGCATTGAACTCTCCTTAGAACTTATTCATTCAAAATCTTGAGTACAAAACAAAACAATGAATACATGGCAAATACAAAGCTTTATCACACTTGAGGAATTCTAAAGAAGGCAGAACAAGTGGAATTCAAACGCAATGGCTTGCACTAGCTTTACATGTGCTGGAAGCATGCATTAGTTACAGGGTGCCCTGCTAGAGGCATTGCAGGGCCACTGTCAGGCCGATTACATACCCCATGTGGACGTTCATCGGTGCACTAGAGGGTGACAGAGTACACCTCAATATTGATCCATACAGTTATAAAGGTTAGGCTACTTGGACCATAATACCTTTTCCCACTACCGGCAGCAGCAATGTGTCTGTTGATGCAGCCACTTATAGGAAGTTAATTGACTATGGTACAACTGCCTTGCAGGCAGAAGTCAATTGCCTTTTAATTGATATATCCACTGCAGGAACTGGAACAGGCAATTGCCTATGGAGATATAAACTGCAGGAACTGCAGCAGGCAATTGCTTATTGACATATCCACTGCAGAAACTGCAGCGGGCAATTGCCTATTGAGATGCCAACTGCAGGAACTGGAACAGGTAATTGCTTATTGACATATCCAGTGCAGGAACTGCAGCAGGCAATTGCCTAGCTAGAGATTTGGCATATCCACAGCAGGAACTGCAAGATCTATATTCACTGCAGGATCATCAGCGGGCAATTTTTGATTGGCATATTCATTGCAAAAACTGTGAAGGCCAATTTCTCATGGCATATCCACTCAGGGAGTTACAGCAGACCATTACCTATCTGCATCGGCATCTATTGTCCATACTCACTGCAGGAGATGCAGCAGTATATAGACCCTCTGCAGGGACTGCAAGATGCAAATGCCTATCGACGTATCCACAGCAGGAACTGCAACAGTCAATGCCTATTGGTGGCATATTCTCTGCAACAACTGCAGCAGCCAATTGCCTTTGCCGTATGCACTGCAAGAACTGCAAGAACCAATTGCCTATCGGCATATCCACTACAGGAACTGCCAGAGCCTGTTGCCTATTGGCATATGGATCCACTGCAGAATCTGCAGCAGCCAATTGCTTATTGCAGGGACTGTTTCCACTGCAGGAACTACAAGAGGCAATTGCCTATTGGCATCTATTGGTATATATCCAATGCAGGAACTGAAGCACTAAATGACCAATTGACATGTCCACTGCAATTACTGCAACAGGCAGTTGCCTTTTTCCCATAGCCATTGCAGAAACACAAGAACTGCAGCAGCCTATTGACCATTGGCATCTATTGGTGTATGACCCACTATACAGGACAGCAGGAACTACAGAGGTCAATTACCTATTTGCATCCCAGCTGCTATAACTGCAGCTGTTAATTGCCTATTATATATCAATTGCCTATTGCCATCACTGCAGCAACAGCAGCAATTAAGTGCCTGCCTATTTTCAGGCAGATGATAAGAGGATGCTACTCTGTGTATACGGGCAGAGCTTTCTTTCCAATAAAGTGACCTACATACCTCAAACTTCCTTTACAAGTTGTACAAACAGACTTGTCCTTGTATCATGAGTATTACGTTAGAGGTTTAATTCACAATGAGACTGAGACAGCACACTTGACAGGAAACAAGGACAGTGATTAGAGATGTGGTTAGTTTACTCCCCTATAACGGTTAAAGTTATTTAGGGAAGGGATAATGACTTTGTTGTTTCTAGGAAACAGTTACACCAAATCGACATCTTTTAGAGTAGGTTTCTGATATGATAAAGAGCATTAGGCTGCATTGTTTACGTTACCACATTAAATACTTATGTTTATGCTTATCATTTATATGGCAGATCTCTTTCATTATTGTAATAAGTGTATACATACTGTGCCCTCGAGGATCCTTGAGTCGTCCTTGACACAGTGTCCAGTGGCCCCGTGTGTGTCACAGTCACAGGGCACACAGGCGTCAGGTGAGGTGGGGTCCACACCTGATGGGCGGTAGTAGCCATCCGCACACAGCTCACAGTTGGTACCCATTGTGTTGTGCTGCAAACACATATATTAAGTTGATGAATCTTGGTTCATATTAAGCAGTGATATTATTGTATATCGCTCCATAGAGAATTACCATAGTCAGAAAAACAATCACAAAGCAGATTTCCCTTTAACTATGAATAAGTAAAATACTTTTACCAGGATAGTGTCTGGAATATGGGTATCTAAGGCTCAAGGTATCAAAACAGGTTATACATATAAGTCTTGCATAAACAGCCATTGTATCCTGTGAACATCGTAACTCTGATATCTACGATGGGAAACTATATGCCTAGGCCTATATACGTATTGCCTATACCAAGTTGATTTAGTATATGCTTAACTGACTGGGACCTTTCGATAATTCAAACGACATAAAACGGCTAAATAACCGTTCTGAACCTTTAAAGCTGTCATGACTTGGACTAATATTGGTGATTACTGGGGACGAGCCAGCTGACCTGTGCCCTGTGCCATGTGACCTACCTGGCAGTCCATGCAGACACCCCCTCCCTCATAGTCTCCATAGGTGTTGAGGCTGAGCCGGAGGTTGGCTACAGTCTGGTTGTAGACACACGAGTCGGCATGGTTATAGCACATACATGCTGAAACATACACATGATATAGGTTATAGCACATACATGCTGAAACATACACATGATATAGGTTATAGCACATACATGCTGAAATATACAGATGATATAGGTTATAACACATACATGCTGAAACATAAGATGATATAGGTTATAGCACATACATGCTGAAACATACACATGATATAGGTTATAGCACATACATGCTGAAACATACACATAATATAGGTTAAAGCACATACATGCTGAAACATACACATGATATAGGTTATAGCACATACATGCTGAAACATACACATGATATAGGTTATAGCACATACATGCTGAAACATACACAAGATATAGCACATACATGCTGAAACATACACATGATATAGGTTATAACACATACAGGCAGAAATTTTTTTTATTTATTGGATCTATATAAGATCAAATACTGGATTTGATCCACCCCCTCCACTAAATAAAATGAATAATGACGTTCGAGGTAACGAAAGCAATGGATTTTACTGCTAAAACAATCAGCTATTTATTATTGAAAGATCAGTTATTAATAGACATCTCTTGATAATTTGATATAACAACCTAGACGGCAAACGCTTTATTCAAATAGTCTTTCAAGCCTGAGTTGTCCTACCTTCACATCCTCCTCCCTCGGAGTAAGTGCCTTGTTTCCACAAGAACTGGTTGTAGAGAGGGCAGCACAGCTCACAGCTCTTGCCGCACGTGTTCTTCTCACATTCACAGCGCATCTCCTGTAGGATAGGGGACATAGTGAAGATCTGCATGGTAGGCTTTATTGCACTCTTAGACTCCCCAGCTCTATATCGATGCAATATGACGACAAATGGCATAACATTATTATGGCACATTAAAGCACTGAAAACCTCACTGTGATTGACCCTTAATTAAAGTGAGGTTTGAATATATTCTCCCATACAGGATGGTTCTGCCACTATGCCTTTACTGTCTATACTGATTGTGATTAACTTATATATAATAGCTTACCCCTGTGTGTGGGTCGATGGGACACTGGCTGGCATGTCCGTAACATATACATTGTCCTCCCACGGATATGTCCTTTATAGAGTAGAAGTACTGAAATACGAAACAAAAAAGAGATGAAAATCTAAGACACCTGGGATCAGAGAATGTGAAATTGCTTTAATCGGATAATAAATAATAGACATGTGGACATATCTCAATTCAAGATCCAACTCCCGAGTGCTAATTTTAAAATGTTTTAATTAATAAAGTTGTTGAAATAGTCTTCTTCATTTCAGGTCCCCTAGAATTCACCATGAGTTAACGCTACACTACAACACACCAGCAGTATTGCACTACACAACCCATAAGAGGCAGGGATTGGGGCCTGTTTCAGCTACTCTGAGCTTGACACCACTTAGTAAAGTCTGATAACAACAACTGACAACTTACCCTGTTAGTGACAGAGGGGTCAAGGTCACGAGGGTCGTTTGACATGAAGGTCATAAGGTCAGCGTTCAATGTCCGGATACGTTGGAAACGAAGCCTGATGTACCTGGCAGAGGTAAAGTCCTGAAAACACACGGAAACAGTGTGCCAATGTACATAAGAGGAAGGTTGGCAGGGCTCAGCATGCATGCTGTTTAGATGTGTCTCATGCGATGTATTCTTTGCTCAGCAGAGCTACATGTCTGAGTCAGCCAGACATGTATCCCATTCTGAACTCATCAATTTAATAGACCTATTAATTTACCTATTTACCTATAACATATATGTGTACATTCCAATTATTTTTAACATCTTATGTATTATTGACATTATCTTTCATAAGTATGAGTGAACAACTGAACCATTATGATAACCATGATGATTATGAGATATACTGTGTAATAACAATAGGACTATAAATAGAAAGTTCACAGAAGTGATGACCGTTTGTGCATTTCTGGTCACACATGGGCGGGACCTAGACTGCCAGACTTGCATGTCCACGAGAAAAAAAACACACAAAAAAACCACGAAGTAGACGTGTAACATAAAAGCTGTGAGTAATGGTGGGCTATTTCTCCATGGAGTAGATTATAATGGTGCCAGAGGACTAAGACTCCCAGCACGGACAGCCAGGGGCACAGGAGGCCTCCAGATGTGCTGCCACACAGACGGGGAGACAAGAAACACATCATGTAATTGCTTAGCACAGACATAAACGGCTGTTATCTGAGTAAACCTATTAACTGTCAGAACATGGGACTAATCCATTGAAATCTCTGTTATGTGTCACTATTATAGACCTCCAACCATGGAGTCCCCACTAGAACACAGCTTAAAGCAACATAGCATTTTTTCTCCAGCGTTTTCATGGGTTAAATACTCACTCACCTCTACTACTGATAACAATATGTTTTTATAAGATAGACAAACACAGAGTAGGACCATGTTAGTCTATGCTTATCTGACAGGGACCCTGTAATGCCCACAGAGCGTCCACGTTATAGTGTTACCCAGTGTGGTATATGGGTAGTGGTGCTACTGGAGGAGTCCATGTGGCTGTCTGCATGCCTCACCCCCCGGGGAGCATGTCAAAGGCCTGTTAACACCATGTGATAAGCTGCTCCCACTCCCCCATATTACACCAGGCACTTCACCCCCTTCTACTCCGAGCTGCTCACTTTAAATCATTTGCTTTTTGGTCGATTCCCTGGCTCTCTGCTCACTGTTGGTTCCGCTAATATATCCGTCTTCATTCTCTCCCAAATTTCACCCAATCTGTCCATTCCTGTTATATATTGTGAACCCCACATGCTTATTACAAATTTCAGCCTCCGTCACTTCGTTGGTGGTTCTGGTCTTTTCTAAGAGGCGTACATGCCACTAGAGAGTTGCTCTCAAAGACACGATGTTATGATGAACTGGCTTGGTATCATTAAAGTTAAACAGTAAAAAATTATTACAGCAAATATATCTCGTAATAAAGTTAAAATGATTTCCCAGAGGTGATACGTGGGTGTGCCTGGCATGGCTGGGATTATATAATATGTAATGTCCCAGGACCCTTCGCCTTATTCCCTAGGCCCCAGACTTAGGCCTCTCCCCAGCTCCAGCAGCTCTACAGTTCCACTGCAGCCTTATCGACGATTGTTGACCTCCTGCCCGTCTATCTCACTCCGTGTTAACACCAGATACCCCGATTGCTGTTATCGCTACCCTATACCCGCTATATGGGTGTGGCCGTATGGGGCCGCAGGGTTCTTAACCCTTTAACGAAAGCATATTGCTTTAATGCCCTTAATCGTCGTGATGCACGAATTCAGCCATTGTGGGCTACTCATCAGAGCTGCATTAATGCATTTTAAACAGCATGCATGCCGACCCTATGGAGTTGGTGCACTCCTGAAATGCCCTGGTGAGTAAACTCGACATGGCTGCATTCATGCATCATGACGCCAGGACAGTGAAGCACCACTCTGCCTTAGTGTTAAGCTGGGAGTCCATGTGTGATATGGGTGGTACCGCTGCTGACATCACGATGCATGGGGGTGGGGCATGCCCGCCTCTTTGGCAGTGGGTGATCATATTCCGTGTCTATGGAGGCACCTTATGGAAGGCAATTAAGAGACACCATGGGGTGCACAGTGTCAGTATCACGTTCTGGCGGAAAGTGCTTTGTGTTCTGCAGAAACCCGAGAGATGTCTTGACAGAGTTGGGGTCTTATTGCATAAACATCTTCAGTCAAGTAAATGGCAGAAGTGACAGTAGAACCTCGTCATTCAGGCACCAGTGGCTGCACCCCTCACCACAGAGACTTGTATCTTATCTCTTTACCTTAAAGGCCCATATCTCGGTACCCCTCCAGCGACAGTCGGAGTGGGGCCGGGGCAGGTACTCAGCCCTATTTATAGGGGCGCCGGGAATCTAACTTGCAACTTTAACCAATTTAGGGGCTAGAGGAACTCTTATTGTGGAAGAAGAAGGAGGGAAACACCATATTCCTGCTTTCCTCCCTACATAAAATATATAGGTAAGGGTCAAGCCGCCAGAACTACACTGCCTGGAATGGGAGTCCAGCGTTTTAAGACTGGTAGGCAATACCTGTGGCCGGTTGCACAGCAAATTATAATGATATTGTCAAACATAACTGCAAAATTAACTATGATAATGCTCTATCTAAAAGCAATCGTTATTAAAGTAGTCCATAGGATAAGTATGCCACCTACTACCTGGTGAGAAATATACATGTGACGATTACCAAAAGGAGATCGTCATAATAGCATTTCTGTGAGATAACGATATCTTTATTTGCTGTGCAAAACAGCACAGACTGTGGCAGTGTAGTTTCTGGCTCTCACTTCCCTGCGTGTCCCTAACAATGGGTATAGAGGGAAGGTGGGGTTGGTGCGGGGGCCGGTGGTTCTGCTAGCAATTACAAGGTATCTTAAAGGACGACCCACGTGTAGCCGCTCCTTGAGGGATCTAAACCAACATACTGTGCTTGAGTAACATCTGAGAGAGGGATTCACAGTGTCTTCCCGGTGTCTGCGGTAGGTCTCACAGATTAACTATGTGACAAAAAGGGACTGAAACTTCAATTGGATCCATATGGAAGGAGCAGGTTTGGCTCAGCCATAGCAAGCCTGGTAACCGTCCAAGTAGTATAGTATGTATCGGAACGGGACTATAGTTAAGTACTGTTTATTACTCAATCGACATGCAGCCAATCAGAGGCCTCCATTTGGTCACGTGACCGGAAGTGACCTACTTAGGGGATTAGTGGTGACGTCACGTGACCTAGTTAGCCAATCAGAGGCCTCCATTTGGTCACGTGACCGGAAGTGACCTACTTAGGGGATTAGCGGTGCATTCTGGGTAACCCTGCAGCCAATCAGAGGCCTCCATTGGGTGACCGGAAGTGACCTACTTAGGGGATGGTGCATTCTGGGTAACCTACTGACCTACTTAGGGGACCGGAAGTGACGTCATATGACCTAATTTAGGATCACGTGATCGGAAGTGACCTGATGAGTCACGTGACCGGAAGTGACGTCACACGACTTAATGGCCAATCGGAAGCGACCTGATTGATCACGTGACCGGAAGAAGAAGAAGTTTTTTTTTTGTTTAGGATCCCGTGACTGGAAGCGACGTCGTCACATGAGTGACGCTTTAAGAGACTGCGCGACTTACTAGTAAAAGAAGCCGTATGATAATAAAAACACAACAATATTTTCTTTTAATTTTTTTTAATTTTTTTTTTCAATCTTGATAAACACTCTATTTTTGAAAAGATGCACACGCTTATTTTTTATTATTTTTTTTTCATATCTCTAAAGGACTCGTTGTCACACCGTCAGAATGCACGCGACGCTTATAATACAAGTAGCGCACGCCGTCTTTCTCTATGGTGTAGGTGACCATTTTGTTTCGCACCACTTTGAAATTTCTATTTACAGCAATGAGAGTTTTTCGTTGGCGAAGAACATCCAAGAAGGCGTCTGGTTCCTGGGGGTTTTGTTTCTTCTGTACGCCTTTTGCACTCCATTTTTTGGATTTTCTTTCACCGGTGTCGCTGACTCGATCGTAGCAAATGTAAGTCTTAGGGTTGAGACTTAGGATCCCGTCACCTTCCCACTCCGCTTTCATGAGCCCCGAAGTTCTCAGATCGTGAAGGTACCGTCTCTCACAACATCCGCCGGGCGGCGCACACCATTCTCGCACTCTTTCCGTTTTTGTCTTCACGAAAAGCTCTAAGTGCTCGTCGCACACCGCTGTCGGAAGCCACTTTCGTTTCTCTCTGAAGTACGTCTCTCTCAGGCGAGGTTTCACTAGGTCATCCAACGTGGCACCGCTGAGAGCCATGTAAAGACTGTCGGTGTCCATTTGACAAAGGGCATAATCGCGCCGATCGACGAATCTATCCAAGAAGTCGTATGTGAACTCTAACATTTTCAACTTCGCGTACTGGTATACCATGAACCCTATCTGAATAGGGAGGTTGTTCTTGACCGTTTTCGGTTGTAGTTCGACTTCAAACAGATCGGAAGTCAACTCGGACGCCTTTTTGAAGCGCCACGAATTGGCCAATAGTTCGAACTTCCGACTGTCAGTGTATCTCACCGCCGTGTGTTTTTCTTTGTTGCAGATTGTTTTACCGTACGTAGCGTTTCCCATTAACTTGTAACAGTCTGACAGAATTTTCTCGTTCTCGTTCACGTCGCCACGTCTTCGCGCCGCCGTCACTTCGTCCGCGAAACCGGCAAAGGAGCGTTTAGGTAGGTATTCTACCACCAGCTGCACTTTGGTGACTATCAAACCGTGCTCTAAATACCACTTGAGAAGCGGCGTTCCCAAGAGAATATTTTTTCCGTGGTAACTCCCTATCAGACATCTCTGAGGCGTGCTCAACAGCTTTTCTTCCTGCGCAAAGTCTGACATGTGAGGGCCTATGTCCGATTTTGAAACGGTCGCGTTCTTGAAAACGGGGGTCATTTCTTCGAAGTACTCTCGTAGGTGAGGCGGCGTAGTGATGTCCACTTGAACTAAACCGAACATTTTCTCCTCTTTCACAGCGGAAAGGATGTCGCTCTCGCTCATCGCGTTTCGAGACACTTTCAAAGCGTCAACCTTCCAGCGTTGTTGGGAGGCCTTGACCCGCTCATCTCGACGCTTCATCTCTCGCCATTCGCACTCCCACACGACGACCAGCTTGTAACCTAACGCTTTCAAGTAAGCGCTTACTCTGGTCGTTCTGTCGCGTCTCTCCTCTCTCAGTGAAGCGCACTGATATCGGTGCGACGGTATGCACTCGTGAGCGTGGAACCAACACCCGTGAAACTGGAAAACCGTATTAGAGGCCGCGTGAAATCCGTCCACGCGAATTCTCCGACAGCCTACCGCCATCTCGCCGCCGTTCAGAGCGTGGCGCAGTTTCACGTCGCGGTCGTGCTCTACGAAGCGTAACCACTCCAAAGCGCTGTGAGAGTTTCTTTGCCTGATTTCGGGCTTGAACTCGGTCTCGGGCCGTCTCACCGCGTAATAGCCCGTGCAGTGCGCTTCGCTCATGCAGCGCAAGTACAGAGAGTTAGCGTCTAGTCCTAGGATGTGTTGGCACGGTCTCGCTTCTTCGCCGTACTTGTGCTCCCTTATCCGCGTGGTGCCCTTCTCGTGAAATCTATGGAAGATGATGGAAGGACCGCCGACTAGATTCTCTTTGATCAGAGCGTGGAGGACGGCGTCGAACTGGGGAAACGTTGTGAACGCGTCTTCTAGGTTTTGGAAGAGGAAGCGTAAAGTCAAACCGGCGAGAGAAACTCCGTCTTTCAACATGTCGATGCCGCGATCTTGGAAAAATTTAGCGTGATTTTTCAGAGCTTCTATGAAAGGTTTCACGTCTTTGTTGTTGTAGTGGATCAAGTAGTCTTCCATAGTTTGCATCTTCTCGTCGGACCAAACTTTCTGACATGCGGCGTAGTCGGATTCGGACATTTTGACGCCCGTCAGCTCGCTGTCGAAAGCCGATCTCGGCGGCAGCGTTCTGTTTGCCAGTTTCCTGGTAGACGTCATCCATTCGTAAGGAAAGTGACCTTTCTCTTCGTTCCTGGTGAAAGCTCGCAAATAGGTCGCGTAGTTGTAACCGGGTGCCAAATAGTTGACTACGTCCAAGAAAACCGTGTGCTGTGTGTAAACCGCCAAGTATTGATTGCTTCTCTTTATGACGCTGAATTCTTGGTTTCTTCGGTCTCCGGAGGCGAAGAACGAGTGAAGGCGTATTTTGATCAGGTTCAAGTCGTAACGCCCCGAGTTGAAGCCCACCACTGGAGCTTGACGGATGTATCTCAGAAGACGCTTCTTCAGTTGAACTAACGGGTGTCTGGTCTGAGCCGCAGCGAAGCCGCCTGGAGAAGGGGTGGTGAACGTCGCCTCCTCCAGCAGGAGAGCTTCACCTATCGCCGCATCTAACTTCGCTAACGTCGGTCGGTAAAGTTCTAGCACAGCTTCCCCGATCGCTTTGGCGTTCTCGTTTATGTGATTTAAAACTCGGTCCAACAAGGGGTCGGAATCTGCGTCGGACGCTCTGACGAAGCAGACGGGCCCCTCCCACCCCGGAAAGTCGGATGCGACGCTAGCCGACAAAGGGACGTGATCCCACAGCAGGGACACGTGCTCCGTCGACGGTTCTTTGCACGGTCTGAAGAAAGCCTCGAAATCGAAGGCGATCTTGTAAGGGTAGATTCCGGAATGTCCGTCGGGGGGAAAAATGGAGAAGTCTGCTAGCGCTTCGAAAATCGTTCTCGAATTTTGGTAGATGCCACCTACGTAGCGCAACTTGACTTGTCGGCAAGAGGAAAGCTGGTTCCTGTGTCTCTTCAGCAAGAACTCGGTGGTGAACGCCGCCTTACACTTGCAACATTCGTATATGCCCGCGTACGCGTTGAAGTCCGTGACGAGAGAGACGTGCAAACCGCCTTTCGCCGTCAGGTGTAGGTTGACTTTACCTCGGGCGGCCACAGTTCTGGAAGGCGGTCTGATCAGAGTAACGCGTCTTCTCAACTTCCGCCCCGGCACTTGACGCGACGCGGTGTAAACCGCTATTTGTACGTCAAACAAGTTCTCTAACGCGGGTAAGTCGCGGATGTTCAGACCCGGAAAGGATTCAGGTGTGGCAGCGGGACAGAACTGACGTAACAAATCTGAAGCGCGCTTGCTGGTGTTGTATAAGTGAAAGGAAATGCAGCGGAAGATGCAGAGGTTGTCCTTGTTGGGAAAATCTAACACGCCGCTTCTCTTTCCAACTCGACCGGCCTGAGTGATCCTACCGCCTATGGGGAATTCCCCCGGTCCCATGTAAACGCAGATGTTCAAATTGGTAGGAAAAAGAACGTGCCACTTGGTGTCAGCGTCGCAAAGTTTCCGTACCTCCTCGCAAGCGACGGTGTTTTGCATCTTTGAGAGGAGCTCTTCCAAAGTTTCTGAATTAGTTACAGTAGGGAGCGGTTGTATGAGAGTTGCGTTGTTCTGGGAGGCGTGGAAGTAGCGCAGTTTGCTCTTGTCTTCTCTGTGTTGTAACAGTAAGCCTACCGAGAAACCCACTTTGTATCTGAATCTTTGTGTCAAGTGAATGCGACGCATAGTATCTACAGCGTCACTCAACTCGCCGGTTGGTAGCCTGAAGTTTGTTACACTCACGCGAGTCCCGTGCATCCTGACGCCCGTTTGTATCGCAGGCCAATTCGCCGTGAACGTTTCCTCCCCGTTCGGTACAGCACATATGCGCGGAGGGACGGTCACCCCGTCCAGAGATTCGCGTCGACAAGCGCTCTTTCGGCAATCCCCTTCGCCGCATAGAGGGCAAAACTTAGCTACTACTCTACAATTTTCTACGTGTCTCTCGTGGTTGTACGCTCTTTTAAACATTTTGAAACACTTTTCGCATACGTACTGTGTCATGTTTTTTTTTCACTCGGTTACCAACTACTTAGCCGTCTAACTATCTATCTATCTATCTAGCCATCTATCAATCTGTCGTCTATGTAACTATCTTTCTGTCTGCTGTCTGTGTATCCGTCTGTCTGTCTGTCTGTCTGTCTGTCTGTCTCATACAGCGTACGTCAAACGCTGTGTGTGTGTGTGTGCGCGCGTGAGCGTTGAGCGTCTCTCATTCCGAATCTATGCCGAGATATTTCAGAATGATCTCTGTTTTGTCATCCAACTCTTTGAGCGCTCTGGCGGACAGCGTCACCCCCTGCTGTGTGGGTTTTTTGTCAGGACCTTCGTACTTGCGCACGTGGACGAGGTTCTTACCGCTGTAGTAGCTCACAGCTGCGTACACTTCGCCCGCCTCATCCAGCACTGCGAACCAGGGGGTGTGATTAGGTTTTCCTTGCGCGGCCGCTGTGTCGCGTATGCGCACCACTGCGCGGATATCGGCGATGCGTGCTATGAGCTCGCGCAGCGCGTCGGCCGTGAAGTGCACTCGCTTGCTTCTGGTCAGAGACGCCTCTTTCACCTGGCCGTCTTTTGTGTAGCGCGGCCTCCTAGACAGTCTAGCCACGTCCTCCCAGATCTCCAGCGTCAAAGCTCCGTCTAAGCAGAACTCTAACCCGAGTGTTTTCTCTGCTTCTTCTCGTCCATCTCCTTCTTTTTCTTGTATTTTTCTCTTCTTAGTGGGCCTTGTTGTTCTGGAACTCACCTTAGAACGTTTCACACCCGCAGGATGAGTAACACCATCAGCGTGAGCTGAATCAGCAGCAGAACCGATAGCAGGAGCAGCGTCAGCGCTGGTGGTATCGGAGGTCTCGTTGTTGGAACAGCGCAGCCACACGCCGTCCGTGCTGTGTGTAGCGGTAGAAGATGAAGCGCCGCCGCCGCCCTCGTAAGGTGGCGGTGAGGGCAGTCGCCACGGACCGGACGGGGGGGCGCTAGCAGTGGAGGAAGTGAGGTCGAAAGGTCGAAGAGGGAAGCCGAAAAACGTACCGCTCACCCCTTGCCCTTCGGGTTCTTCGTACGCCTCGTCGTCAGCGTCGTTCTCTGTCTCACCCTGTTGCTGCTCCTCCTCCTCCTCTTCTTCTCGGTTCAGGGGCTGAGTGTCCGAATAGCTGTAACTCTCAGCGCGAGCGGCGTCGAGGGCGTCCGTCGATGTAGTGGTGGAGGAGAGGGGCTGTGCAACGTGCGGCAGGTCATCAAAGTCATCAACAGTAGTGGGGAGGTAAAAACCCGGTTGCCAGTACTGCGCTGTGCCAGGAGCGTTGTCGTCAGTAGTAGTAGCAGTAGCAGCAAGTGCAGCAGAAGCAGCCGCAGCAGGCGCAGCCGCAGCAGACGCAACAGTAGCAGGCGCAGCAGCAGCCTCAGCAGGCGCAGCCGTAGCAAGCGCAGCAGTAGCAGGCGCAGCAGCAGCAGCAGCAGCAGCAGCAGCGGCAGGCGGGACGGCGGTAGCAGCGGCAGCGCGCTTAGCAGCAACGTGTACCGTCGCGAGTGTAACAACGTCGCTAGCACGACGACTGCTACCAGTAGTACTACTAGTACTACTACCACTACTACTACTACTGCTACTACTAGTGCTACTGCTACTACTACTACTACTACTACTGCCGCGAGCGCTCGCTACAGCAGGAGGGTGATAAGACCAACCGGCTGCGGCGGTAGTCTCATGTTCAGTAGCAAGAGCAGGCACTGACGCTAAACGAACGCTGTTCCGCGTAGTCTTCTTGTTCTTGAACGCCGCTAGCTGTTGTCTTTTGCTCATGGTGGTGACTGTAGAGAGCAGCAAAAAAGAATGAGTGAGTGAATGGAGGTTTCCAAGCCCCTTATATACGCCTTCTCGCTTCTAGAGCTAAGCTACTTACCGACCCTGTTCAGCTGCCGCCGGCTGGCCGGCGGCCATTCACAAAGAGAAACAAAAAGACATAAGGCATGACGTTTTCAGCTGGATCCCTTTCCCCCCCCCCTCTTTTGAGAGATCGACTGTGATGATGAGCTAAGCCGCTTACCACCCTGTTCAGCAATTCAACGCGCATTAGCTGTATAAAGGGTTAAGCGGTTGCTGCCTGCCGTCGACTGACCGGCGGCGGCCATTCACAAAGACATAAGGTATGACGTTTTCAGCTGGATCCCTTTTTGAGGGATCCACTGTGGTGAGCTAAGCCGCTTACCACCCTGTTCAGCCATTCAGCGCGCGTTAGCTGTATAAAGGATTAACGGTAACGGTGATGAGCTTACAGTGTGTATACAAAAAAAAACTACAGGAGGCGTGTGGCGTGAAGCAGGACCCCCCTAAGACGAACGTGCCTGTCTGTGAGTAGAGACGTGTGCATGTGGTGAGCGACTTAAGTGTAAGACAAAAATCGCCACCTCCTGCCGTGGTGAGTAGACCGGGCCGGCCAGGCGGGCGGGCGGCCGGCTAGTTCAATAGGGAGGGGTGACAGCTGCCTAAGGCTGTGCATGAAAAAAAATCTGATTTTCACCTGACCTCTGACGTTTGTTACAATGAATGTCAGAGGGAGGGAGACGTCCTCGGGTAGGGGGTAGGAGGTATTAAGGCTATGAGTGAGGAAAAAACACCGTTTTCAGCTGGTCTCCACGGATAGCGATGCCACACCCCCTCGTCATCTAAGCTCTTAAGGAGCGGAGCGGCTGAAAAAGCGTCATGCGGACAGGGTGCTAGACAGCTGGAGCGCTGTTGGAAATGGGATTAAACTCCCTCTGTATAAAAAGCTCTCATTTCTGTTGGAAAAAAAACATATCACCTCTGACCCCAGTAACGGCTACTACCACCACCACCGCCACCACCACCACCGCCGCCACCGCCGCCGCCGCCGCCGCCGCCGCCGCTGCCGCCGCCGCCAAGACGAGACGAGATGGCTCAAGCTATTCCACTTTCAAGCTCGCCTTCACCGCCCGGTGCGCCTGAAAAAAAGTTAATGCGGCTTGACGACGTGAGACGCGGCGCGAGGCAGCAGACCGATGATGGGGAGACCCGACAGGTAGGACAGCGGCGGTTAGCCTATAGCGACGCCTTGCTTCGTCAACTAGGTAAAGAGTTGAGCGGCTGTTGGAGAGAGTTGGGCAGTAGCTTAAAAGTCAGCGCCGCCCGTATGGATGCTCTAGTAGAGCGCAGTGTCAAGACACCGGAGGAGCTGTGTACGGCGATGTTCCGAGTGTGGTGGGGTGAAACCCCGCATCGTCATAGATGGGGCGAGCTCGGTCGCGTCTTCACCCGCATAAGACGCATGGAACTGTTGGCTCAGTGGATGGCCCTTCTCCACAGACAGGGGTTGGATTTCGAAAACCCCGACTCGCGCGCGATGCACAAGCACTTGGGCACCCTCGGCAGACGTCTGGGTAGCAGGTGGAAAGAGGTGGGGGACCATTTAAAATTGTCGCCTGAGAGGTTAGATAAGATCGCTGAAGAATGCGAATACGGAGGAAGTCCCGCTGAGTGGGCCTTCCGAGTGTTGAAAATGTGGCAAGATGAAGCTGACGGCGCCGGCGGTACGCCTTTTGAACTCCTTCGAGTGTTGACTGAGGACATGGGAAAGTTTGGCCTCGGCATCGCGATATTACTTGACTTTATCAAGCAAGAAACAACGAGAACGACGGACATGTGAATTGTTGTGTTTTATTTTCATACGTCTTCTTTATTAGTAAGTAAAAAAAAAAAATATCATAACAATTAAGACGCGCGATCTCTTAAAGTGTCACTTCCTCCAGTCGCAGCTGATCGCCTCATCGCAGCACGTGATAAACAAAAAAAAAACGAAGAGACACGCTTCTTCCTCTCGAGAGGAAGAAGCGTGTCTCTCGATTGAAATCTTTTTCTTTTCTTTTTTTCTTAAAAGAGACAAACGCCCCTTAGAGTGCTCCCCCTTCCCCCTAGAGTGCCCCCCTCCCCCCTCCCCCCCTCCCCCCCACCACCCGCCCCATGCATCCTAAAAGCGCCCCCCTCCCCATGCATCTTAAAGGGGCCCCCCTCCCCCCCTCCCCTCCCCTCCCCCCCTTATACACTCTAAAGAACGCTTCTACCTAGTTCAATAAGTCACTTCCAGTCGCTCGTAAAACAATAAAAAATGAAAAAAAAATGAAAAAAAAACTTATATCGTAGTGTTTTTTATTAGTTTACCGAAAAAAAATAAGAGACTCGCCTCCTCCTCCAAAAAAAAAAAAGATATCACATTTTAAAGCCCGTGACCCCTTAAAGACGCTCATCTCTTCATTAAGTCGCGTGACGTCACTTCTTCTTCTTCTTCTTCTTCTTCTTCTTCTTCTTCTTCTTCTTCTTCTTCTTCTTCTTCTTCTTCCGGTCACGTGATCAATCAGGTCACTTCCGGTCACGTGATCCTCAATGAGGTCACTTCCGGTTGGCCATTAGGTCATGTGACGTCACTTCCGGTCCCCTAAGTAGGTCAGTAGGTTACCCAGAATGCACCATCCCCTAAGTAGGTCACTTCCGGTCACCCAATGGAGGCCTCTGATTGGCTTCAGGGTTACCCAGAATGCACCGCTAATCCCCTAAGTAGGTCACTTCCGGTCACGTGACCAAATGGAGGCCTCTGATTGGCTAACTAGGTCACGTGACGTCACCACTAATCCCCTAAGTAGGTCACTTCCGGTCACGTGACCAAATGGAGGCCTCTGATTGGCTGCATGTCGATTGAGTAATAAACAGTACTTAACTATAGTCCCGTTCCGATACATACTATACTACTCGTCCATATGTCAAGGATGATCCCATCGAAGAGCCCATGATCCCAGAGGTGTATGCTGATAGCATCTAAAGACAGTAGCATCTGAAGTTAGCCAGTATATACATAAGACAATACAATATGATACCAGAAATAGCAGTGAAATGAGCCAGATTTGGCACTAATATATACATATGGCCCCTATATGTGGTACACTCTATCTGACTATAGTGGTACCCTGTGTATACTATCTATGGGGGTTCTGACAGTAATAGTGTTTCTCAGGCACTACCCACAGAGCCATGACAGAAGACAGCTGTCACTACTTGACGTTACGGCACGCCGCAGTGAGCTGGTTCACCAAACTGGGTACAGGGGGCGACACCTACCCTGAGCAGGTCGCTGGGTCCGTCCACGCCCGGCCTGCCATTCACCAGCGAAGTATGGATCTGTGCAAAAAAAAAGAGGAAAAATAAATAATTACGATATGTATATCATATTGAGGTTATATATGATACATCTAGACAAAGCATTACATTTTCCTAATTACATTGACAGGTTATCTATTGAGGGTTTCAATTTGGAGCCCTGAACCGTTTAAGATTCATATAATGATTTAGAAGGTGATTATTATACCTAGCATATGATAGTCCCATCTCTTAACCATTGAAGCCAATATACGCCCACCCTTATAAAGGGCCACGCGTAGGCATACAGCTAGGATATGTTCACCCGTTGTGTGATTGGTGAATACCTCTTGGTCGGGAGACGAGGAACCAAGAGGAATTCAAACAAAAGAAATCAAGCCACTCCCTTACCTCTCCGTTCTCCAGGGGGTCTAGCCGTGAGTAGTAGGAGGAGCAGACCACCTGGTCGTCAGCGGTCAGTCTGGGGATGCCCACGGTGGGCTTCATGCTGTACGTGTTCCAGCAGTCACTGTCACTGATGGCGTACACCTGCCACGTCCTGTAGGTAACAATGTCATTGGTATCCAATTAATTCAGATTCTGATTATCACTATTTTGGTCTCGATTTTCGATTATATCGATTTATTTTGACTTGTGATCAATGGTTAAAATATGCGTGAAAATGAAGGTCTTTTAGTTGTATATTGAAGGTGCTAGCTACACTTTATCAAGTGTGGGGATTCTATGCTATACATGTAGCGTATGGGCTGTTTAGAACTGCGGTAGACAATTGGGTGTGTTGGATTGGTCATCAAAAAGAAGTGAATTCCCCTAAATATCATGCCATTTAAGTACATCATTTCAAAACAAATAAATAAGTTAGTTCTAGTTAGAATTTCTACAAAAAGTTTTTAAAAGGTAGATTCATGGACTATCTGTGGGTATAATATTGTATAGATATAATTCTTTTGTCGATGCGATAATCCTACCTGTAGGTGACGCCGTCCACAGACCGCTCCAGCAACCAGTTACCTGGGCGCGGTGAGTTGGCTGCTTTAACGATAACGTAGGCCACCTGGAACACCTGGAAGGAGAGGGAGGTCAGATTTAGTTATTATAGTGCACTGATATTCCTAGGCTCCCTATACGACCAATCTCTCAGTCACTAGTACCTAACCTAGTTAGTCATGTTTTGGCTCCCTATACGACCAACCTAGGTAAGTTATAATTGTCAGGTTGGTCAGTACTGACCAACCCATCTTAGTCTTTTAATTTCCAGGTGGAGCCACTGAGTGGTCAGCATTGTATCTTGCAGGTGGCACCAACTAGTGGTATACAAATACAACACACCAATGATGAACCTAGGTTAGCCACTCCTGACTGACCCCTCAGTCATTTTTGAATATAACTTTATCATTGTGACTAACACACATATGACGAACCTAGGATAGACTGTACTGACTAACCCTTTCAACCTATGGATTTTCAGTGTGGGGCCCGGACTAACTATTATGTATGGGCCCTACATGGTCACATATATAACTGAAGATTCACAAAGCTTGGTAAATATGCTCATAAAAGACACTGATAGATGTCAAGAAGTATACTACAGGGTAGTACTGATATAACTTACATATAACCTGTATTTGTTATAAATATGATTAGAATAGGAAATGGATAGCAGCCTTTTCCCCCATGGTCTGACGAAAAAGAAGAACGGTCCAATATACTCATAAAAGGATTTTCTTTACAAGGGAGCATAAGAAGGTACCTCATCCTCTCGCCTCCAAAAGAAAGTGTATAGTCTATCCCACTCTGTGGGGATAAAACGTCGGTGGAGGAACCTCTTAGAGGATAGGAATATTACAAAGCCTCTGACAGACGTTGAATGACTCAGTCCCGGGGACTCAGCCCTACTAGGCCATTGTTAGCTATTGTCGTAAGGATGACTCACATAAGGCCCCTATATGGGCCCCCACATAAGACACTCAACCCTCAAACTCGGGCCCACCAAATAGATGGTACAAAACGTAGTATGGAATTATTAACAGTAGGTGCAGATTCAATTGGCCTTTGGTGTGGAGAACATGTAGGGATTTAACAGCAACCTGCATTACAATTCCAAATGATGATATTATAAGTAGGACTTTGAACTTTACACTTGGCTCTCCTTCGCTAAGGGGGCTTCCATAAAGTATGTACGCACATTTTCTCCAGAAATAGATCCCCCACCCCCTAAAGTTCTTGTACCCATAAAATAAAGGGTTCGTGTACGCAAAAATGTTCAGAAAATAGACCGCCCACCCCCCTTCTTCTTACATACATACTTTATGAAAGCCCCCTAATGCACGCCTATAGATAGAATTGATTTTATATCAGTTGTATATGTGTACGCGTTGCCGTGCATGTTGCACTCCCAATTAAGCTCAGAGACAATGGGATGGGTACCGCACAGAATGGGTGATCAGTTTACATCCAATTTGCTGGTGATTAACTCTTACATAACGGTAAATGATACACTAAGGCGAGGTTTCAGGTAGATGGTCAGATTTGTAATCTCTGCAATGATTTGGTCGTTACCGTGGACAGCACCTCATTCATGACAAGGTGGCAGGTATGGCTTCTTGGTCTAGAATACCAAAGTGTCTCAGACAGGTATGGAAGTAAGCTGTAGAGGCTAGGCTATACAAGTGTTCTCTACAGCCACACAAGGGTGTCACACAGCTCTTAAGGCGGAGTTAAGCTTCATTCGGAGAGCGTGAGCTGCTCATATGTAAGCACATGTAACAGTATTAGTAACAGGTCACCAAGCAGCCCATTATAGTAAAACACAAACAAACATAACCTAAGAAGCTATAGTACTTGTATCTGACTGTGTGTGGGTTTCCCAACATTTAATCACCCTTAGCGTTTTGATGTGGTCTGGCTACAACCCCGGGCTACAACGTATAAAGCACTAGCTGATGCTCGGTGTAAACAGATGCAGTAGTGTTTTGTTGAGGGGTGCCCATGTGTGTACCAACACCCATCAACAAGCTGGGGTCAGTGTGCTGAGTCTGAGATAAGGGATAACAACAAGCTGTGGTCAGTGTGCTGAGTCTGAGATAAGGGATAACAACAAGCTGTGGTCAGTGTGCTGAGTCTGAGATAAGGGATAACAACAAGCTGTGGTCAGTGTGCTGAGTCTGAGATAAGGGATAACAACAAGCTGTGGTCAGTGTGCTGAGTCTGAGATAAGAGATAACAACAAGCTGTAGTAAGTGTGCTGAGTCTGAGATAAGGGATAACAACAAGCTGTAGTCAGTGTGCTGAGTCTGAGATAAGGGATAACAACAAGCTGTGGTCAGTGTGCTGAGTCTGAGATAAGGGTTTACATGTTGTGCAGGTTGTCACGTGGTTCCAGCAGGTGTCGTCTGCCTCACTGACCTCCCTCCGTAAACCTCTGTCACGCTGTTAACTCTGTTTACCACCCTCGCCCTTACATACGTCACATACGTCATGTCCACTCCATTACAGACGCACCGGGAACCAGTGTACCCATTACACGCGTCCTTATCTGCGCATACCCCGTCCGCCGCTCATCACAACCAGGGGCCCCACAGGCAGAGCGCCATGCTGTGGGAGGGGGGGGGGGTAGATGGGGGGGTCCCCATGTCGCATGTCGATTTTAAGAAATGGCCATTTCACATGTCACTAAGGAAAAAGCCATGTCACTAGTGTCACTATGGGGAAAATGTAGGGGCACCGTAATTTATACAATTGGGCTCTTGGGGCCGTAGGCCCCAGGATTTAAAAAAAATTTGACTATCCACAAGGACGGAATTTGAAGAAAGAGTTGGGTAGCATACTTTACACTGAATGAGAATTTTTTTATTCATGTCACTAAGCCCCATGTCACATGTCGATTTTAAGAAATGGCCATGTCACATGTCACTTAAATGGCCATGCCCCATGTCGATTTTAAGAAATAGCTATGTCGCCATGTCGATTTTAAGAAATAGCCATGTCGCAAAGTCGATTTAAGGGGTCGATACCCATTGCTGTATCCATGAAAACCTGGCTCATTCAAACAGAGTATTCAATAGGTTTTCCCTATTTTCCGCCTGTATATCAATAACTGGCTGCACTTTTGCGATATGCTGGGGTTACCCATGATTTGTGTAATGTGGTCTGAAAGGCAAGGATTCCCTGGTTGTTGTTTCTTTTCAGTTAAAAAGATTTAAATGAATAATTGGCCCTATCAATAATGTTCCATTTCTCATTCTGCGTTCGACTGTGGCTATTTGATGCTTTATACTTTTTTTTCACATTTCTCGAAGGTGGGGAATGTTAGAGAGTAGTATCAAGTAGACGGACTAGCTTTCAGTAGCCTATCCACCGTCAGCCCTATACGATAATCTATGATACCCAACCACTAGAGGGCGTGAGTGGTGCTGTCGCCGCTTGTAACGGGCAATGGGCGCCCGTCACTTGGTTTCGGTCGGCCAACCCTTCCATTACAGCTTCAGCCCTGTAAGGGTCGCATAGCAGCCCTGGTGAGTCTGCTCGCCAAGGAGGCGATCATGCTAACATCAGAAATGTATCAACACATATGGTTGACATGATGCATAAATGCAGCACCATGCATGCACCATGACGACTATTTAAGGGCATGGCATATTAAAGCACTATGCGGCCCTGAAAGGGTTATGGGGTGGGAGCGGGAGACACTAGTGGTTTAGAGTACAGCAAACACATCTGTAGCCACCATTAATTCTCCTGCTAATTAAAGGTTTAGACAGGAGAGCTTGTCCGTCGCAGCGGCCGCCACTGCGCATGCCCGCAGGGCATGTCGGGTATAGCCCGAGAAGAGCGCCCCCTAGACATGGTGGTGGGAAACACATTCATGTCCGGCGGTGCAAGCAATCCATACCCCAATGGGATCGGGGATAACAAGTTGACTTGGCGTTATCCCCGATGGCTGGCTAGATTACATCCGACTGGAATCCTGTATATCAGTGTACAGGGAAATGATTCAATAAGTGCCCGAGTTATTGTCTGGGGTCAATGGGAAGGGTATATTGTACATAACGTATAGTGGGCAAGGCTTATTCAGTATTTTCACACATATACATGTATAGGCCCTGGTGTGCCTATCTGATACATGCTGCGTGTACACATGGATTATAGACACACAGAGAAACATCCCCGTACTGTGGCTGTAGATGGTAATACTTAAGCCCAATAGGCTCCCCCTTAGGTTTGCATAATGATTAAATGCATTATGTCCTTTCGTTGTCATGATGCCTGAATACATGTTCCCGACCCGACGGGTAGGGGTTGTTTAGCCTACTAAACGCACACATGGTCCTCAAGATGTATGACTGCAGCCCTGGTGATTTGCTAGCCAGGGCTGCAGTTATGCCTTATGACAACAAAAGGGCATAGTACATTATAGCACAGACATCAATATTGATTATGTACTTCCCATAAAGGGTTAACTATATAATTAGAGGACGCTGAATGCAATAACAGAGTTGTATACGGCGTGACAGGTGATACACTGTGAACAGCCACAAAGACACCAGTAACTGCTGTACGAGCTGCACATAAATCAGGATAGGGTGTCATGTAAGTTCAATAATTGGGTTCTTATATGGGTTGTATTTCACAGCGTTAACCCTATAGCTACCCTCAGGCCGCAGTACTAATTGGGGGCCTCTACTTTAGGGGGTGGTCGTGACATCGCAGGTTTCTGAACCCTGATGCTGAGGCTGGCTGAGATCTCCTACCTGTTCCTAGATCATAGATGTATAGGTGTGGCATACGCTTAAAACCTTTAAAACATCGTACTATAAGCATTGCCCAAGTCAATTCAAACATCCACCTTGGCAACTAACTCTATAATGTGATATCTAAATTGGCAAGATTGTAGGGACATATTTGTGCACAGTATTATGCCTTTATCAATGCCCAGTCACGTAAACAGTGGTTGCAGCTCTATGGTTGGTCAGGACCCATTTACCACACGGACCTCATACATCTACGGCATGTCACTCAGACACTCTCAACCTGCAGAGGAATGACCTTGATGTTGACCTTGGTATGACCTTGACATGGCCCCTGTGGTGAGTAGGGTATGATCTGAGGTCGGTCAAAGTGAGTGGGTGCTACGGCCACTTTAACCAGAGACCTCTGGCACATGAGAGGATCTTTGAGCATGGGATGGAATTCTACCCCAACTGGGTGGACATGTGTGCTGGTGTTTGGGGCAGTGTGGGGTGTGGGGTATGGTTGGTGTATGTGTTGGGTTGTACATTTAAACCCTATACCTGCTTACTTACTGTGAGGGTATAGTGAGACTTCTAGGGCTGTAGCTTGGATTTCATCGCCATTCTATTGCTTGATCCTTGCCGCCCAAGTTTGTATTTGTATATACATGCAGGCCTACGTCATTGGATAAACGTGTATACTACCCCTGACATTTCCCCCTGTCACCTCCCCCTCCTCCAAACACTATCGGCATACGTCAGGAGGAGATCCCAGGGGGTCGGGTTAGGGGTTGCAACTTTCCCTCCTCCTTTCAACATGGACCTTTATATATTGGATATAGGTTCATTATTCCCCCAGGACATGGAGACCGATCATCACATACATCTTCTAACCCTGCAGGAGGATTCCATTTCACGCCCCTACATCTAATGTTAGATTCACCAGTGATACATAACTGTCTCATGCCTGGGGGGGGGGTACTCAGTATAGGAATGGGTACCAACTGTGGTAATCACCCCGAAGAGCTGTCGCTGTGCGGCCGTCACAGCAAGAATAAATAAAAAAGGGGGGGCTGTCAATTACATTAAAGTAGAAAATTTAGGGGCTGTCACTAACTGGAAAGTACTGAATCAGAGGCTGAATCAGAGACTCCTTCTAGCCCCATATCATGTTAAATGGCCTCATAACAGTACACTCAGCAGGCTGTCATCTGACGAGAAATTAGGGGCTGTAAACATAATAGACATTTCCAAGAGGCTGTCAAATGACCAAAGGGGCAGGGGGCTGTAGTTTCGCAATTGGTATCTAGCATCAAAGAGTCACTACCCCCACCCCACCCCAGGGTCTCATGTATTCTTTATAACCACCAATAACGTTCCCTCAGATGCCGTGGTATCTAAAATACATAGCTCAAACATTTTTGCTGTGGACCGAAAAATGCTGAACCGTGATGTTCTCTCTCCGTAGTTTTAAAAATGAAAATATTAATATCAGGTCTAGATGTTTCCGCCTTGGATCACCCCAAAAACATCATGTCGCTCACGCAGCCAACGCTGCTAATTTGTAAACCTGGCGACCATGTCTGCATTCAGTAGTTTACTAGCAGTGAGATGGAATTACAGCTGCTCATCGATAACAGTTGTAAGTGGTCGGCTATTGTATGGATTTAACCCTTTGAGGGCCGCATATTGCTTAATGAGATATTCCCGTTGTCATTATCATGCATGAATCATTGAATGCAGCCCTAGTAACTCACCACCAGTGTTGCATTCATATGTGTATAATGCCGACCCTGCAGAATTGGTACAACGGAGGTACACCCCTGAATAGTCAGTATAAATGCAGCACTGGTGAGTAGACTCACCAGTGCTGCATTCAATGATTCATGCACTATAAACATACTATGTGGGCCTTAAAGGGTTAACGTCTACCATGGATTGTATAGGGGGGCTGGTCTCAGACGTGACAGCGCCTCTCACCAGGTTACCACAGAGCTGTAGGAGATGGTATCAGTCTCTTATGTACCCTTATCGTGGTCTACATTATCACTCATGTCCTCGTGATGGTCTGTACAGGGGAAGATGTTTGTGATATTGAGAGAAGTCTCTGTATCACTTACATTCATGGGCAGGGAAGGTATTCGGGTTTGTTTCTTAGACATTAAATGATGATTTGCTGCCATTAACCCTTTAAGGACAGTTAAGTGCATTAAATGGGATATAATTGTGGTCGTCAATGGTGCGTCAATGCAGCCATGGCGGGTCTGTCTATACTCGCCGATACTAGGGATTCATTAACCCCGTTGGCGCCCGATGCTCGAATGCAGCACGGGCGAATTACTCACTGTATCCATACACCGTGACAACAAATGGCATAATGCATTATACTGCGTACATACCTATGGCCTGTGCAACTAGTCGCGTATAAGCCGCGGCTAGTACGCGAATCAGACTCAGTTTTCTTTTGATACCAAACATGCCTATATAGGGTGCGGCTTATACGAGAGTTTTTATAAGTATACTACAGTACAAAATTAACAATTTTCAGACCCCCTCTGCGGCTTATATAATCCGTCAAAGTTAGGGGTGCGGCTTATACGCGAGTTAGGCTTATACGCGAGGTTTTACGGTATATAGGGGTAATACCGTTTGAAGTTGGGCGTTTCTCGTGGGAATAGTTTGAATATTCGTAGATATATTTAATCAGTATTGACCGTGTTCGGTATGCAGAACATCTTGCTAATGTAGCGTTTCAGTTCCTTAAATATTTTCTTAGCCAACCACCCATCTCCAAGCGGATCCTTTACTCGTTCCAGATGAACCAATCGCTCTCTGAACTCCAGTTGGAGTCGTGGCCTTCTGGGGAATTTTTGCTCGCATTTTTGGTTGGTCCCCCTGGTCTCGCGGCGGGCGAGAACCCGTCAGGTGACCGGGATTTAGCGGTAAACCCGCCAGGTGGCGCCAGGTGAGGTGTCCTTACAGCCACTAGGGGGCACCACCTACAGGTGGGGGCACCATGCTGCATGCTGGGGGCAGCATACTTCCGGTTACTAGTGCACATCACGTAGAATGTGTAGAAGGCTCCCATGGGAATATAATATTGATTTCCCGATAGTTACAACAATTCGATCGTTGATAGCTTGTTGAGGATGACCGAACTCCTATTACATGGTGGACATGGCAGCCCCATTGCTGTTATGTACCTCATTAAATACCCCTAACAGTTTCTCAACGCCTTTTAGGTCATCAAATGACATAACTAAACAGAATTAAGATTCAAAAATGTTCTTTTGATTGATGTAGTTTATACCTACATGAAATAAATATCAAGACACAAGTTGTTATTAACAAGCTTGTACAAGCTTTGATAGCTAGGGTTGTCAACAGATCCTAGATCGATGCTGTTTTATAGGTCAATTTTTACCGTTAGATCTATAACAAAGGTCAGGAGGGAAGTGACGATTAGGAAACAGGTGGAAAGAACTGAAAGTTGAATGAGGCTGCACATACTGGCAGTGTACTGGATCCGTGCAAGGTGGTAACACGGGGTTGTAACTTGATAACTATGCCATTTGGGACCGTTCTTTAGGATGCGGGTATCTGGCACAGTGGGATTGCATCATGCTGGATGAATGATACTGTAAAGGTATCCCACCCTGTGGACGTGCTTGTTGCTATGCTCTAACGGTGGTATCAGGTGAACATTGGTACTTTAAATCCGCACAGTGCGTTAATACACTTTGTCCTTTGTCGTCATAATGCATGCATGCAGCCACAGCGAGTCTACTCGCCAGGACTGCAATTGTGCATCATACCGACACTTCAAGGGTGTATAAACCCCGTAGAATCGGGATGCAGGGCTGAATTCATACAGTATGACAGTAAAGGACAGAGTACAGTAAAACAAACTGTGCGGCCTTTAAAGGGTTGACACGCACCGGTATATTGTCTATTGGTCTGATTAATTCGTGTCCCCTTGAGACACAGAGAGCAGGATCAAACGGGGCGCGGCAGTCATTGAGGTTGTAAACTGTATACGTTTGTATAGGTACACCAGGATATCGAGATCCCTACCTTTCATTTTCAGGAAAGAGGTCATATGACAATAATTGAATGTGTAACGGTTAGGGACTGCTTGAAATATCGCATTACGAGGATGCAGAAAGGTCAGGGGGTGGGTGGAGGGGTGTATAATTCAACCGAAGCATAGAAAATAAGAAAGTTTGAATGTTGCCCACAAATTCCACAATATAAAGGCCACTCTCGGCTAAAGATTATCCATCTCATCCTATGCCCACAGTGAGAGAAGGGGGCAGAGTGTATCCCTTTATACCGCATATTAAGTTATCGAGTTATGCCCTTGACACATGAATGCAGCCCTGGTGAGTTACTTGCAGGCTGCATTCATGCATCATGCCGACCTTGTAGGATTGATAGACAGTGGCGGATTTAGAGGGGAGGGCGGGGGTGCTGGCCCCCTCAGTTTTGCCTGTAGTTTAAGAGTTTAATATTCTTTTTAGCCCCCAAATTTGCCCAAAAATAGGGGGCGCGCCCCCTCCTTTTCCAGATCCTGGATCCGCCACTGATACACGTCCGAAGGGTCGGCATGATACATGCATGCAACCATGGTAAATAGACTCACAAGGGGTGCAATCATGCATCACGATATAGGACGATAAAGGGCTACACGTACATAGACCTGCGGGTATCCAGAGAGTGTTGCTTGTTCCCAGCTGCCAATACTACTCTGTGTACAGAAATAAATGAATGAGGGACCACTCGCCAGGAATCAGCGCACATCGGAATGCGGCAAGGCGGCCCTGGCGGTGCCATATTGACACTATGTGGTCGGAGCTCTGACACCTAAAGGAGCAGCTCATAGCTATGTCTACGGGTAATTGGGTAGTATTTAGGTATCAGCATAGAAGTGTGGCAGTCGGTCAGCGGCCGACCACACAGCTGGCGCCGCCCTGCGGCCTTCAGTGACAACAGACAATGGAAACAGGAGATATTGTGGGACGCTGCAGGTCGCGGTGCATCATGGGACTCCCCACGTCGTCATGGTAACGGGACGCTGCCGTGACCTGCTCCATGTGCTCGGATACAAACACAGCCTTGTGTGCTCTACCCCGGGTTAAGAGGCCCAACTCACTTACCCCGACACACTGGGTCAATGTAATATAACCAATGATAGCAGGGTGGGCTGCACAGGCCATAGGTATGTACGGATCATGTGTATTTGGATCACACGTATATATGATGGTTCTGGGTCTCTCCTGAGCAGTATCCATGCCCGAGTTACAGACATGTGTATTAGTGTATAGTATGCTGTACCTACTCAACTCTAAATAGGTACCACAGGTATTTTGAAGATAAACGGCCTAAAGATTCGGCAATAGTATCGTTAGAAAGCTTGAAAAGAATGTGAAGGAAGGACATCAGTTATGTTGAGATCCTTTGAATGGTTGATTTATTATGATTTTTTTAAGAAAAAAAGTTTTACCTTATATTTGTCTTTTTTTCCTGATGGGCCAATCGAGCATTTTTAGGTTGTTCATACATCAAATATAACACAGCCAGATTGTGCTTGATAGCTAATTCATGATAAACCATATGCTCCCTTTGGGAAATGATATTGGTATAACATATATTTGCACACAAATTGACAAAATATGCCCCTCAAAATGCTACTTTGGACAGGAAAGGCTAGTGAAAATAGGCATTCTTCCATTTTCAGGCCATATACAACTTCAAGGGTTTTAGGTTGAGCACCTTTATATTGTGGAAAACATATGTTCAACTGGTATAGAGTGTCTTGAATTTTTTTTCATCACATTCCCATTGAGATTTAGTGACCTACTGATGTTTAAAAATGACAAAATCACTTATTTATAGCATTGTCCCAGTCATAAGCCAGTGGTCACCTGCAGGCCCATCCTATATAAAGGGCAATAGAATCACAACCAGTGGTCGGATTCTCTTGAAATTCGAAGCGTAGAGTATCTTGAAAAAAGATTTTGGGAGAGGACCCAAGAAAAATTCACCCCCCCCCCCACCCCCCCCCCTTAAAAAAAATATTCCCAAATTTCTCAGAGACAAGCCTATATATTTCTATAGATAAGGGAACACAAATAAATTTTGCATTTTTGGGGGCAGATCCCCCTTTTTGAGGAAGGGGAAGAGTTGCATTGAGACTCTACCATCTGCTCTATTCCCTTACTCTACCATGGAACTCAGCACATAATCATATCTTAGGAGTCTATTTTAGATCATAATGAAAGCAGGGTTAGTATCACAATGCTTAAACTATAGAAAAAAATATAGATCACAAAGTGGTGTTTAGCTTGGTTTTATGGTAAACATATATGTACACAGGTAGTGTGAGTGGAGTGGTGGTGGCTGCTAGCCCCACTCACCTGTCCTCTGCCATGCATGAGTACACCTGGCCCCAGCTGTAAGTCCAGTAAATAAAGGTACTGCATTCAAACTAATTGCAAAGAAAGCTTGATCATTGGTTATCACCTACTTCAAATGAGTATGCAGCAAGAAAATTATACACCACATTCATCCCTAGGAGTGCCTCCAAAACCAATATGCCCACAACAAAAGTCAAACTGAATGATCATATCATATAATTATAATATAATCCTCAGAGCTAGTGAGTTATTTAATGGGGTCTGCTTTTGGGAGAATAATTATTTTCCTTATGCATGCGCTGCCACATTGTTCGTCCAGTCCATGGAACAGGAACCACAGATGGTTCATCCATATTTGTATCACTGGTGGCCATGTCATATCTAATCCACTTTCCCAACAGTAATCTGGTGCTGAATATTTTTTTTGTCAAGCAAAGGTGCGAAACAGTTAAGAAACATATAAGAAACCTTTTCTTGCAATTTTGTTGACTTTAAGCTATATTCTTCCCTTCACTTACTGGAATGTGGGTCTGTATTGAGTGCCTGTACCTAATTGTGCTCCCATACACTTACAGTGCATACACCTACTCAATTTAGGACATGGCCAGGGGGTTATCATACTTATTTTACAAAGATTATTTCCTAGATTTAGTCTCACATCGGCCCCATCCATCGAATTGCATAGCTGTTTCAACACGGGTATTCTAGAGAATTAGAGCCTCATGGCATGGTGCGGCACAATCAATTCTTTTGAGAATTACTTGTCTATTTAAGATGTTTTATTATTGTTAATGCAGCCATAATTTCAAAAAAAATTATTCATAATTGTGCCGGGGATACAAATAAAGGTTTGAATCATAGCTATCCAACGGTGCCTATATTGTATAGGTCCAACCCATGGTGGAATGGCAAGACCACTGGAAAGGAAAGGTAGGAAAATAGCCTGGTAGAAAACAGGTGACAAAGTATCTAACTGATAGAGAATCAGCCTTCAGTAAAGACCAATTTTTATAGACTAAGGCTGCACAAAATTCAGAGCATTGATAATAGATATCACCAGGAGATCCATATCTTTCTGGTAAGTGGTCTGCTATTCCTGTATGATTATTGGTCTGGCTGTGAAGAGCATGTAAAGATTGCTCTTATGCTCTGACATTTGGTCCTTTTCACGGGAGCGCAGCGCTCCTCTGGGGTACCTACTCTAAAACATCTAAAAACACCCCCCCACTGTAGACTTATAAAAAATAAGGACGATTCCTTCCTCCACATATATATAATTATATACTGTAGGAATGGCGTAATGTGAACAGACTCACTGTGCCATCTTACATGGTGAATGATCCTTAAATGTAGGTCAAACTGAGCAGTTCACGTCGTCACCTAGTGTGACCTTTCAGAAACAGGAGCTCATTTCCCCCACTTTCAAGTTGCTCTTGTGCAATTGCATGAGGACATATATCTATCCCAGATGTTACCCATTGAAAATAACAAATAGAAACCAAAAATTAATACACTGACTACTTCAGATCTCAGTGACAGGATGGCACGATGCAACGACGTGGTCACGAAGTAGGCCTATAGTTGGGCGTGATACTCAATGGCAAGAAATCTACACATACAAAACACAATGTACTGGAAAGGTATCAAAGAATGACTCTGATTATAGAAGGTGCGTGCAGAGCACCATGTGGCCCTTAATAAGTTAACATAAAGAAATTAATGACCAAGGAGAGACTTTTCACTAAAGCCACCATTGAAGCCATGTCATTGCTTCAGCTGAATGAACATGACCTATCTATGGCCTAACCTGCCCCTCAGCCCTTCCTCAACCCCCACATTACCTGAGCAGTTTAACTTTAAACTCAGACATGTCTGCTGCCAACTAATGGGCAAAGGCCGCCACAGAGAGGCCCATGTTGTAATGTTGGGTACGGGTTTGGGGTTTGGTGCATCTAGTATGGTGGGTGGCGCTGGGTCGTTACTGTGGGGAGAACCTGAGGAGGGCCCCAACACACAGCCTACATGTTGTGCATGTCCTTAACATGTGTGTCTTATGGTAGCAGTACTATGTACGTATACCATGTCTCATGCAATGTTGCACAACCATCACACAAGAGGTAACATATAGGGAAACAGAGTATTACATTTGGTAATATATCCGTATACTCAAGTATATCGATTAACATACCACATAAACTCAGAAGACATATTGACAACATGTACAACCCAATAATCAAGGTGTTCTGTGGTAAATACCAGACTTCGTGCGTGTTGGTCCTGGTAACAGTTTTGAACAAGTTATCAAATAGTATGAGTCGTTAGACTGACGATGTAATATATAATTCGCTGGTCAAAGGACTTGATCAGCATCCTGGAGACAGACTATACTTCACTTTAAGGGCCACGCAGTCCTTCAATATTTGTAGCGTCTGTCGCCATGGTACATGAATGCAGTCTTGGTGAGTGTACACACCTACATTCATGCATCATACCAACCTCACGGGAGGGTTTAAACCCAGAAGGGTTGACCAGTATGATGAGTGAAAGCAGCAGTGGCTAGTATTGATGACAGAGGGCATACCACATTAAAGTCCTATGCGGCCTATAAAGGGTTAAGTGGCCGGGGCTAGGTTCCCACCGGGTGTACATGGGGCTGAGTAGCCACACCTGGAGGCACCCCCTCACCCCTACCACCCTGTCAGAAGAGATACACCCCAGTCAGCTCCAACCCTTTTTGTACAGAATACTATTAGGGGTTTTATGCAGCCCATCTTACACAACCAAAAACTATTTTCTCATTTCCAGAAAATAAGATAAGTAAACTCGACTGGCGGACAAATGACTAGTTTTAAGAAAGTATTTTTTTTCTTAAAACTAGTCATTTGTTTAAGAAAGTTTTAAGAAAGTATTTTTTCTTAAAACTAGTCATTTGTCCGCCAGGCGAGGTTATTTATCTTAGTTTCTTGAAATAAGAAAATTATTTTTGGCTGTGTACATGAGATGGCATGTGATGAAATGTACATGTGTGGGTCAATAAAAAAATGAAGATAAAGTGGCTTCTCATTACTCTGCGCCTCACAGTTCTTTTTTTGGGGTAAATAAACCTTTTCCTTACTTTTACACTATCTGATGAATGAAAAACATACTGTTAGGTTTTCAAATAAATTTTACAGTGCCAGTAATGCAGAGATCTAGATATAATTATTATAATAACCTTTTCAGATCTTGGAGATGGGAAAGGAGTTTTTTTTTTATCTAAGTGTCAGGCCTTATTGTATTGTGACCATGTCACTACAGCAATAAAATCAGAAGCCAAATTAAATCAATATTATAACTAAGGCATTTTGGCAAGTTCATGATAAAATTCTTATTACGGTGTTCTTCTGAATGCAAGAAATTGCCAAAATGAATGAAATGATACAGCATGATACCTTGATACCAGCAGGTGTGTAATGTTGACCTATAAAGTGCAGCCAAGGCATCTGACGACCCATTACATTAGAGTATTTAGATCATGAGAGTGCATCTCTTAACCCCAGGAAAAATGTTTGGAGTGGTGGGTGCACACCATTGAGAATGTCTGGAAAGGATCAACCCCCTGCATCAACCCATACCTTTCCGCAAATAGAGAATGTAAGTGCCTCATCCCTGTATCCCTGGTTAGGATTGCCTCATGGATTTATGCCAGATGGACAATACGGAGGGCATATGATACATTTACAACGCCAGTTTACTTAGTACACCTTCACTTTGGGGCTTTAACAAGACTGTGTAAACAGGTTATCTATATATATATATATATATATATATATATATATATATATATATATATATATATATATATATATATATATATATATATAATATATATATATATATATATATATATATATATATATATATATATATATATATATATATAATATGAAAGCTCCCCCTCCCTTGTTATTTTAACCTAGCTTCATGTTAACCTTACAGGACACTTCCAAATGGTAGGCAAATCATGATGCACCAAGGCGTTGGTGCATCATGATGACACATGCACATTTAAAGTTTATTGTATCATGTCATCCTTAAATGGTTAACATTAACCCCTGTAGCAGGCTGGGACCCTGGAGGAGAGGAGGCACCCGAATGCATAGATGTGACAAAAACAGTTAGAACCCCAAACATGGCACGGAGCTGTACCAGTAGGAGGCTCATCAGGATCCACTACCTGTCTCTAAACACGGCAAGGAGCCCACTTCAAAGGGGCACTTCAGACTGGTCACCTGGGGCCTTCAAAGGGCCACTTCAGACTGGTCACCTGGTGCTGCATAAGAGGCAGGTCAACGTCTATGGTAATCCCCGGGTGGTAATCGTGGTCATCAATCATAAGTCTCCATTTACTTTTAAAGACAATTCAGGTCATCCATTTATAATTATTGCGCTTAGCAATTACGTATTGAAGTCATCTCTCTGATTCTGGCATTTATATAATAATCCCATATCACCCTATGACCACAATAAATATTCTGACATCTGACAAGGATTTTACAAGTACAACGTAGAAAGGCATCCCCAGGTATCCTCTTTTGCTTCCCAGTTAACTGCATGTAGGAGTAGTCTGCAAAGAACATTGGCCTAATAATGCCTATAACTGACGCTGTAAATTCTCTAGAAACCCATTTAAATCTAGGTGCATGGCGGGGGTGTGTTTAATCAGTGCTGTTGATAGGATGACCAGGTGGAGGTGTAACTGTAGAGGCTGCTTGCCGCTACACCTGCGGCACAGTATACCGTGCTGAAGGGACCACCAGGGGGGGGGGGGGGGGGGGTAGGGTGGGGGGGGGGGGGGGTAAGAGGAGATGACAGCCGACCATCATCAGGGGCAGGAGACACGTGTCCCGCTCTCACAGCCTCAATTAACGTCTGGAGGCAGTCACAGATGCCGCCCACCTTCTACACCCCACCCCCTGCCTCTACCCCCCCCTCCACCCCATACCGCTCCTCCCCACCCCTCACCATCAGCACGCCCTCCTACCTGGCCACACTACCTAAAACTGCCACATACCAGCCGCCTGGGGGTCGGTCAGGGATCCTTAGGGTTGTCTTGGAAGGTGAAGATGCCCCGGGGGATGATAAACGATCATCCTCTATGGCATTAGGATAAACTGTGTGGTGCATTGCCAGATTCTACTTGTCCTATTTCTGATGGGGTTGTCTCTGACCTTAGAGGCATGGTCATTCTACAACAGTACTGCGGTGGACGATGATGTATGGTACTTGTTAGTAGGTAGAAGTACAAAATACAATAAATACACTTGTTTGATTGTAGATGATTGTAGCCCTAGGTTCTCTGGCGGTGTACAAGCCATCTGATTACATGATGTACTGAACATTGTGCTTGGCACATTTAGTCAAAAGCTGTGTCGATTTAAGAAATACAAATACAAATGTCCCAAGTTATTATATGTTTATTTCTCCTGTCATTAATCATGAAGCCCAAAAATTCCAATGTCCCAGTGTTGAAGTTAGGGGTCTAGAGCCATAGTGCTTAAAATTCCCCCACAAATAGCCTCCGAGGTAAATCTTATAGGCCGCCAGTAATACTTGCAGCTTGTCATCAAGCACTCTTCATCAGCAGGCTACTTCATTTATGAACGTGGTGCTCGGATGGTGGCATGCACGTGCCGTGCTGATTGATCCACATTCTCACCTTGGCTGTGATCTTGAAATGACCTTGGGTTTGACCTTGACAGAGCCTGCCCTCAGAGGGAACACACAGTGGGAGGCCCGAGCCTCGTTTCTGATCCCGACGACGGAGGGACCGTCACGTGCTGGGTCATGTGACCTCAAGGTGAGAAACGGCGAGAAACCTGGGGCGAGGTCATCCAGTAATGAACGACCTTGACCCCATAAAACACACCTCTGAGGTCAGGGGTCGACTCGTGGCGTGCACGGGGTGGACAGAGAGGACGGTGAGGATGGCTCGGGATCCAGCCAGGAGTCGGACAGGTCGGCAGGACACACGCGCCCTATTATAGGGTGGCCGGACCATTTTTTTAAAACGTTCTGATACACAAGTGTTATACATCTATTTAAAGCCCTAATATTGGCATTTAATAAACCAGTCATGTTTCGTTGATAGAATGATTGTTGCAAAAAATATATTCAATCATAAATGCCTCACCACTGCAGAGCTTCTGACAGGTTTTGAGTTCTAATTAGACCTGCAGTTAGTATCAAATCCTCAGTCATGGCACGTACCTGCTGCAGTGTTAAGTATGTAAACTAAAGGTCCCCTCTTTAGCCTATACAACAGTGGTGCCCCTAGTGTTGATTATATGATATAAACCTTTGGAAGACCCCAATATGACCCCAAGCAGATAGCCTGACGCTGGCTGGTGGTAGGCTGTTTTATTTTCATTCCAAATGCATAATTTTCAGTTGCTTTAGCTCTATTTTCAGTAGTCTACCGTAGTCTACCAATTAAAGATTTCTAGAGAAATAATTGAGCTAAAGATAGCGATTTTTAGGTGGCCTATCTTGAAATGATACAACTGTGTCCAGTGACTATGGGACCCACCATTGCATACCCTGATACAAGACGCTTCAAACAAAAAAAGAATCTCATTGATACATGGATTTGCCATCGAGTAGTGCAAATTCTCCCAAAGGTCATGTTAAAGAAATCTCCCAGTTATAGAGCCCAAAACAGACTACAAATCTGAAGGTCTGTCAACATTGCCCCTGAATAACCTTATGTAATACAATTTATTACTCTTTTTCCAGCCTGTATATGATAGACCCATTCAAGATTTCTTGATAACAACTGGCTAGAAGTTTCTATCTGCTCCTTAGCTAAAATGGGAAGATATCATAAAAGGGTCACTTAACATAGGATCAGATAGGGACCGGGTGATCAGCTAGAACCTCCGGCCACCCTACCTATTACAGCCATTATATATGGTATAGTGACTGGCAGGTCACAGGTCAACGACCAGGGAGGGGACCCACCACACCTGGTACAGGGGGGAGGGGGATTGGAAGGGGGGGGGGAGCTGGACAGAGAGAAAGGGATAAATGTAGAAAGAGAAAAAAGTAAAAAAATAAACCTACTTCAGTCATTCAAAAGAAGATTCTTCATATATATATTAAGAAAATTTTGATGATTTTTGACCAGAATGATGAGACTCGAAAGTATGATTATGTCCATACATTCCTCTATAAGAAAGGGAGACATACCAAAACATCCGACCTAACTACCTCGGAAACATACTGGATAGGCCCTTTTTTAAGCAAAAGGGCAAAAGGCAATAAGGGGGACTCCTTTTTGTTGTCAGTAGTGTGATGTGCCCCATGTGTGTTGCTGTATAGGCTGTATACCTGTCCGCCTACACCTGTAATCCCCATGTCGTGGTCGTACCTCAGACACATGTAGTACAGCACCAACTCCCCTCACCTGCCCATGTATATAAACAAAATAACCCAATCCCCAGATCCAATCCCTTCCTCTCATGTCGTATTCATGACCCTCCCTGCCCAAGGTTAGCTTAATCCGTCAGATAAAACCACCATCCAACTAGCAGACACAAGGGATCACAACCAGTTGTGAAATGCATTCAGCAGAGATCCAAAGCTCGTTTGCATGAATTTAGTTTTTTCTATGTATCTAACCTGCTTTTGGTGTCTGTGAGTTTTTACCTTGCGAGGTGCATTCCATTACCGACGTCTATAGCCCATCTTTTTTTCTTCGCTGAAGGGCCGGATTGCATTACCTTTTTCCACGAAAGATACAACAACAAAAATGAGTTTTTGTGTGTTGGAAAAAAAGATCGCACCAGAGTTGGTTTATAAAACTAAACTGCCAAAACCACACAGCTTATGTTGGCCCTCTTTCAAGAACTGGCCAGCAGGCATATTGCTGGTGGGGAAGGCCGGGAAGCACCCAGTATAGAAAGAGCTGTGGCTGTGAAGTTGTTGAAGAAATAGCATTGGACGCGGGGAGGGGCTGTAAAAAACATGAAAGTACAGAATCAAGGGCTGTCACATGTGATATAGGAATAAATGAACCTTTATATTCCATTCATCACCTGGGTAATCCATACAATTGCAAAACAACCTCATCCTACATGGAAGAGGGCCCCTAACAAGGGAATGTCATCTGAGTTCTAGAATATAGGAGGGCTGTCAATATAATGCATATTTTTAGGGGACTGTCAAAGACAAAAATAGGAGGAACCGTAGTTTGGCATTTGGTACCTACCCTCAAAGAGCCAGTGCCCCCCCCCCCCCGATTACTCGGTAGGTGTTGCTACACATTTCGGCACTAACATGCAGAAATATTATCCTGCCACAGTGATGGTCAAGCAGGTTGCTGTTAATGTGATGTATTTTGTGTCCATTACATTGTAATATTACATATACGGTACACAGAGAAAAGAAGTAAAATCACTGTGACTCTCAAATGGAAGTCTGGACTTGATCAGTGAGGTAACTCTCCCCATGACTCTAAAGTGACTCCCTAATATTAGTGGGACTCTATAATAACTCTATAATGACTCCTGTTCTAAGAGAGTCATGGCTAATTGACTCCCTACCTGGCTGCTATGGAATCAACTGGCATTGACTCCCGTCTTACGGGAGTCATGGCCTGGAGGACTCCATATGTACGGTGGCCGACAAGGCTCACTCCAAAAAAAGTACTATGAAATAAAAAAAAAAAAAAATTCAATATAAACATGGGGAAATTTTTTTTTTTTTTTTCAGAAGTGATTTTTTTTTTGGAATTTTTTAAACATAGAAAATACTTGCTGTCAACTGTCAACTGCGGAAATCGTTGCTGTCAACTGTCAACTTTTTCAACATTCTGCTCTCTAAGCACATTCTGCCATCAGCAAATGAGATGAGCCTTGTGATTGATCCTTGGTGGTGGGTACTTGAAATACTTGCAGTAGGGATTTCTCTGCTGGCTCAACTTGCTCCATAAGCCTATATGGGAATGAAGATTGTTGTGTTTTTGCGTTTTTAGTGATTTCTCGGAAACAAATTGGCCAAGAATTTAACACAGTAACCCTGCTAGGCCATGGAAAAGTCGTAGTGCATGTCCTGTTTATGAGCAGTCATAAACAGCAACTTTCCTGTTTATGACCGGTCATAAACAGGACAAGAGAAGTGGTAAAAAATAGTCCGCCTTGAAATCCCTACTTCAAGTATTTCTTTGCCCTACTTCAAGTACCCACCACATAGGACCAATCACAAGGCTCATTTGCTGATGGCAGAATGTGCTTGGAGAGCAGAATGCTGAAAAAGTTGACAGTTGACAGCAACAATTTTCGCTGTTGACAGTTGACAGCAACTATTTTCAATGTTAAAAAATAAAAATATTTTTTTCACTTCTGAAAAAAATGATAAATTTGAAAAAGTTGACAGTTGACAGCAACAATTTTCGCTGTTGACAGTTGACAGCAACTATTTTCAATGTTAGAAAATAAAAATATTTTTTTCACTTCTGAAAAAAATGATAAATTTGAAAAAGTTGACAGTTGACAGCAACAATTTTCGCTGTTGACAGTTGACAGCAACTATTTTCAATGTTAGAAAATAAAAATATTTTTTTCACTTCTGAAAAAAATGATAAATTTGAAAAAGTTGACAGTTGACAGCAATAATTTTCGCTGTTGACAGTTGACAGCAACTATTTTCAATGTTAAAAAAATATTTTTAAAAAAATCACTTCTGAAAAAAATTATAAATTTTTTTTCTCCCCATTTTTTATAGTGAAAAAAAAATCTTTTTTTTTATACTACTTTTTTTTGAGTGAGCCTTGTCGGCCACCGTACATATGGGGGAATCACAACTCCATAGGGAGAGAATAATGCCAAAAATAACCCTGACTCAGATATGGAGTCATGCATAGCTCCCTTTTGACTCCCTAAACTGTCCTGATTCTCAAACTTAAACTTTCAATATATCCTCAGTTATGAGCTCTTCCACTAGAGGGCCTCGATCACAATATAATATGTAGAGTTTTTCTTATTACAGTGCCTTTCATAATTGTTTTGAAATGGCCCTAGATTCACGTCAGAACTTACCGGTAGTAATACTGATGCTAATAGTAGGAATGTCTGATAATAAGTATATGGACTAAAGAAAATACTATTTCATTATGTGAAATATACCAAAATAAGGTACAGCAGAAGTTCTGGTGGACTTCTCCCACCATTCAGATCAATGTAAATGATTAAACCAAGGAGTAGGGAGCTGTTAAGATCTCATTGAATGGCCCATTTTGACTCCCACAATAATAGTCATCCCATTTTGACTGTTTGTTTAAATCCTCTGAATAGAGTCAGACTGTCAGGCCATTTGAAGCTATATGCAAAGGAAGTCAGCATACTTAGACTCCATAGTGATAGGGAGTCACTTTAGAGTCGTGGAGAGACTTACCTCAGTGATCGAGTCCGGACCCCCATTTAAGAGTCACAGTGATTCTACTTCTTTTCTCTGTGTACTAATCATATCAGTTATGTTTCAAAGCACAACAAAGTTATATTTTTGGATTGCGATGCCTCCCCGACCCTTCCCTATCCTCTCTCCCCCCATCAGGAATCTATATCAACCAGGCATGTACATACCGGCAGCATGAGGCCATGGAGCTCCTTAACCCTTTAAGGTTAAGGTCGCATATTGCTAGCCCTTTGTTTTCATGATACACTAATGCGGTTTTTGGCGATTCCACTCGCCAGGGCTGCATTCATGTATCATGGTGACCAATTGGGAGTATAGAAACCCCATATGATTGGCATGATGCATGAATGTAGCCCTTGTGAGTGGAATTGCTGGGGCTGCATTCGACAAATAGCCTGGCACATTCAAACATTCTGCCGTCCGAAAAGGGTTAGCACAAGCTGGTGCTATCATAGAAGCCAGACCCCCGCGTGTTTTGACAAACATGTCTACATTTATTCCTCACTTAGAACGCACACACACGTGGCCCCATCTTATTTGGGCTTCACGATCTGCACTGAAGGGGGCGCCCCCATCGCCCCCGTTCGTCCCCGGCCGACAGGAGGCTTTCTGACTTTGGAGTGCTTGTCAACAAGTGTCGCTGAGTGCCCACGGCAAACAGGTGTGGGAGGGCGGCTTGATGCCGTCATATGCTGCTTTCTGGGTGACTTTAAACATTCTTGTTATGTCATGTTTTGATGTTGGGTTATTTCCACTGAGTAAGATTTCAGCATGTTTACATAACCAAAATATGACAGACCCACAGCTCGGGCAGGTCCACTTCCCAACAGGTTCCGTCAGCAATGGCTAAATGACCTCAACTATGGCGGCTCATGGCTCCAGAGGAGTCGACAACTCAGAGTGTTACGTGAGAGACATGTCAACTGATATTCATTTAACCTGGCATGGACTAGTTTACTAGTAGCTGCATAGGGAAATGGAAGAGTCAAAACAGAGTATAGACTCTTTTTAACAAGTCAAGCGCCCAATACGCGGCATGATGCATGACACCAGGGCTGTATTCATGCATCATGCTAAACTTTCAGGAGTGTATCAACCCTCTCGTAGGGTCAGCATGGTGCATGAATACAGCCCTGGGGAGTTGTGAGCAGGGCGTCATGTATCTTGACAACTAAGGATATAGCACTATGTTGACCTTACAGGGATGAGATGGAGGCGGGGGGTGTAGGATGGGACCTCCACAAACAGTAAGTCCAGTATAATTGGTGAACATTCTACCACCAGAGAGAATGCATTGTTGGAGGAAGTTGTATATTGGCAAATGAATGAAACTGCATCATTTCAATCATAAATGACCCATGCCTGATTGAACAAATATGAATATGACTACATAGTAGACTGTTCTCGACATCTTAGCCCGTCAATAAGATATACACAGTATCATAGTAGGGGGGAAGTAGGAAAGAAACATCAAAGGAAAGCATATCCTAGCAGTCCCTCCCACTCAGAAGTACACAAGTACCTTTTTATGAAAAATAGGCACAAGTAAACAGGTATACTTTACTTGTATAAGCCTAGCACACACCACTGGATTCCATATGCATACTGTAACTAGATATATGGCTGGTGGGACCAGGGACCTATATCCTATGGCTGTGACCATCTATAGTGAGTAGAATAGCCATTAAAGTGTATGTGTACACCCTAGCCACACTGGTATATGATCATCTTCAGCCACTCTGGACTCCACAAAAGGCCACCTGGTGTGGCTGCCGTCCTTTATATGCCCAATGCTGTAGGTATTGACACCCCACTCAGATAGAGACGTCACGCTACCAAAAGGGGTGTAGGAGAGGAATGTACAGTATACAGTGTACATTCCATCTGATTCTCACTCTGTTCCTAATATTGGCATCATTTGGTTATACTGAAAAAGCAGTCAGAAAATAATTGTGTCTAACCAGATAGTCTATCAATTACCCTGTTGACATATAGGGTTCTATATAAAAAGGATACAGCATGTCATCATTTCCTCCAGGATGAATTGAATTTCCTGTGGTACAATGTTGTTGCCATCACCAAGGGTGAGGAGGAGCAGTAGGCCATCCACAGCCCAGCATGGGCACTCACACCCTCCCCTGCTCCATACCATATATCTACCATCCCTCAACAGTCACCAATAGGCTTGTCTAGTGGTGTATAGTGTACGGGGACAATCGTGGAAGTTAAAACTTATCCGGGATGAAGCCCAGTTACAAAATTATTGCACTATCCCTAGTTAAAGAGCAAGGATCTAAATCACTTGCTTCTATATTACCATGAATCCAATATAATTTAATATGTGGCTTAAAAGTCCTTCAAATTTCTCTTGGTATTATTTATGATGTTTTATAGCTTCACAGCTGATCATCTATCATTTCGTAACACAAAATATATCTCAACTATTAATTTTGCATTAATTTAGATACAGTCTTAAGTCCAACTTCACAAACCGCGCCTACCTACATAGGGAGAGCCAAATTCTTTTGAATAAAAGAAATGGGTGGTCGGTTAAGGAGACACCACCAAGCAATTGTACTGATATATCACTCGCCGTCACAGTGAAAAAAGGGTATACCAGTCTTCTCTAAATATCTATAGTTAGTTGAATGATTTAGCTTTATTAAGTATGAATGACTATGAATCTACTCATGACACGGCCCACAAGACATAATCTGATACAATAAATCAATTTAAGGGCCACATAGTGCTTTAATATAATACACAGTTTGTCATAATGATGCATTCATGCAGCCCTGGCGAGTCTCTCACGGATGCATTCATGCATTATACCGACCATGCTGGAGTGTATCAAACTCGTGGGCATGATGCTTGCATGTACTGTCCTGGCGGGTTAATTGCCAGGGCTGCATTCATGCATCATGACGAAGAAGAGCATAGCACATTAAAGCACTATGTGGCGGCTATATGACTAGAGACCCCGCAGGGATACTGCATAAAGATGTTTTACTGACACCACGTACCATGGAGGTGACACGGAGGAATGCCATTCATTGAGACACCATGGGTTAGATGTAAGGAACAGCAAATTGAGCAATATATCATTTAATGAAATGATACTGTTAATTCTGCAGAATGTTTTCTTTATTATTGTAGTTAAATTAGTTATGATGTCGCGCCTTTTAGGAATGGCATTCATTGAATCCCCATAGGTTAGATTGATTAAGAGCAACACTCGTCAATGATATAAAACAGTCAATTTTGCCGAATGTTTCTAACATTATAATTATAGTTGTGATGGCATGCTTCTATCCTCTCTCGAACTATCCAGGGTAGGGGCGCGAGGGTCTGTTAGTGTTAGTGAGAGACTAGCCTCGAAGCTCTCTGGCCTTTCATGGTTCAATTCGTGATACAGTATTCAGGAGAAGATTATTCCTTCAGTTCAACCCGAATTCACAAAAGGAGAATAACAGTGCATGGTACATTAATGCATAATTTAGTCATCAAGTTCATGCATCATGTTGAGCCTACAGGGTTGATGCGCTCCAGACGGGTCGACATGATGCATGAATGCAACACTGACGAATCGACTCGCCAGGCTGTATATTTGATGCATTTATTCAAAAAAAGTGTATGGGCCTTTAAGGACTCGCCACTTACCTGTCCTAGATCCAGTGTCACTGTAACCCAGTTGTACTGAACTCCATTGGCTATGCTGGGACTCTGCCACCACCTCTGACTGCCGTCTATGGCATTCTCTATGGGGTGTGTTTCCCTAATGTCAGCACTATAGGCGTCACACTTGCCGCACTGTATACGTCTTGTGGGACGTCGTAGGACGTGCTCCACCAGCTTACAGTACGTCTCAGCTCCATTCTCGCCGCACGTGGCGTTGGTCGTGATCTTGGCACGCGTAGCTAAGTTAAATACCACCGGGAACAAGCCAACACCTGAAAGGGACGGGAAAGAGTGATGTGAATAAAGTGATGTGGTTATAATCAGAAACTGCAAATGGAGATTGCATTGCTTTCTGCTAAGTTATTGCCTTTCAAAGTGCCTACATAGTGCGTTAATGCGCTATGCCCTTTGTCGTCATTATGATGCATGAATGCTGCCATGACGAGTGATTCTCCAGGGTTACATTCATACAACATGTCGTGAATGCATCACCGCAGTAGTAGGATGACATGATGCTTGAATATAGCATTATTAGGGTTGCATTAATGCATCATGATGATGAAGGATATAACAGTAAAGCACTAAACAAGATATGCGTTTAAAACAAACATTTAAGTACCCATAAATGATGTTGGGAGAACATGTGTGATAATACGGCACTAACGGAGACAAGTTACATGTTTCAACATAGGTACGAGTCAATTATTTTGTATTTGCCTTAGGCTCTTCCATAATCTCCAAAGGATCTGAACCGAGGTAAACATCAAGTCAACCCGACTTGACTGGCCGACCTGGTTCAGCCTGGTTGTACTATTGTATTGTGTATCCCATGCTTTGAGGGATGAGTTCCTGCTGCAGTTTAGTTATCTTTTGGACTATGTAGAGTTTTATCACATAACTTTAAGAAGCTGACCACCTGTGTCTTTCAACTGGTGCCTGGACCTTGCAGCAACAGGGAATGGTAGAATACATTGCTATGTGAGGGAATTCAAATGTAAAGTTCACAGTGATGTAAAGGGTTATCATAATTATAGGATTGTTCCTCCCTTGAAAAATAAAAGTCTTGTGAGACAGGACATGTACATCTTACTCAGGTGGAGGAGTGTTAAACGTAATGGTGTGTAACTGATGCAGTTGAGTAAATGCCCACAATGGTTGCTAGCCCTGTACTTACACCGGGGTCAGTAGCTCTGTGTACAACCAGCACCCACACTGTAAGGGTCCCTTTAACCATTTATACCACACTTGCATGAGAGAACAAAAGAAATGACCCGACTGTATATGACGCACGAAGGGTGAGAAAAACACTCACCACTAGTGTGGCATAAGTTAGTTAAACCACTCCAGACCCCTGTACTGAGGATAATGACTTAGTCACGGCTGAGTACACTTGTCTGTGACTCGTGATCAGCCTAGACTGTCATTATCCTATGTACAGCGGCCTAGTAGTGGTTTACTACTTAATGGTAGCAAGATGCTTTGACAAATCCTGTCGTTTTGCCGTCATGATGCATGAATGCAGCCCTGGTGTACTAGTAACTCGCCGGTGCTGCATTCATACATCATGCTGACACGTGGGGGTTGTATTACCCCCGCAGCCCTGGCGAGTCTACCAGGGCAGCATTCATGCATCATGACGACAAGGGTATAGCGCACTAAAGCACTAAGCATGTTTTATGTATGCACCAAGATATGTAGCAGGTTAAGTAGCCGGTGTGTATCCTTTCATCAGAACAACATACCGGCCCCATGCCATAGCTTCACATCCCATATACGTCAAAGTGCATATATATGTACTCATGTTCATACAGATAGATAGTGGCTGCATGGTTCAGCAAAAAGTAATACCCGGTAAGGCCTATTTATCTACTGTATCTGTAAATCGTAACCACATATGAAGTCTACGTGCTCTCTCAATGGCTTCCTGTTTATCTCAACCTTAAATATCACACGTGGAGAGGGACCGTTTAGAAGACCATCGGACATAATGACCCTCCCCACCTCCTCCATTGGACAGGTTAATCATCGGCAATGAGGAAACAGTCTGGTCTTTGGTCAATAGAAATGACCATGGGAGATATTGGTATATGGGAGGCCATACTCTTAACACTTTATGATGCACTTCATGATGTATGCATAGAGCCCAGATGAGTTACTCGCCGGTGCAGCATCCATGCATCATTCCAACGCTATGCTCCTGTTATTATCGTGAAGAGTCGGTATGCTGCATTCATGCAGCCCTAGCGAGTAGAATCACAGGGCTGTATTCTTGCATCATGACGTGCACATTAAAGCGCTATGCTAGCATTACAGGGTTAGAGTATAGACCTCCTCCAGAGCCTCCCCAGGTGTGCCACACACCTGCTGGTGGCACCTGGCGGTGACAGACGTCCAGGTGAGTGGTGCCGGGGTCAGGGGGTCAGCTCCAGAGGGTGAGAGGTGGTGATGTATGCAGCTAAATGAGTGACTACCTGACTGACAGCTCGTCCTACAGAGCACCATGAGGCACCACAGGGGTATATTAATGCACCTACAACCTGTTCATAATTACCGTATCCTTGCTACTGCATGACACTGCTATGTCCCCCATTGCAAATGGCCTTTTTCAAACTAATCCCAGGGCTATAGAGCTCATGTAACTACACTTGTAAGTGTATTTATACGGCCAGATAAATATTGCTTCCCGCATGACTAGCCCACATAGGCTCAACATATAAATGCAATAATGAGTTGAGTTTACACATTTTTATTTGGCAAAAAATAATGCTATAACAGTTGAGAAGCTCCTATTGTGCTCCACTGGGTTAGTTGTAGTTTACCCTCATGTTATGGAGAAATCGTGATCACGTGTAAGTGTCAAAAACCGAACTCATGTATCAAAATAGTGTAGATGTAGTTTACAATATTGGTGCCTGTCACGCTAGCTTCACTGACAGGTTAGGGAGTGGTCATTTTTTAACAACAGGGGGGGGGTTGGTGGATTTGGGGGGGGGACCAAAAAAATTTGGACCCCTTGAAGGGGGGGGACCAAAAAAATTTGGACCCCTCTTGAGGGGGGGACCAAAAAAATTGCACCCCTTTTTAGCGGGAAAAGCCCGCGCATTACTATAGCTCAAAGGGGTCGACCGCACTCAATTTCAACTTGCCTGAGGGGGGGACCAAAAAAATTTCGACCCCTCCCGTGGGGGGGACCAAAAAAATTTCAACCCGCTCGCGTGAAAATCCACCGACCCCCCCCTGTTGTTAAAAAATGACCACTCCCTTATTTCCTCTTACCGTTAGACCACACAGCGATATCCTGCGGAAAGGGACATAGTAGGCTATCACTCATATCATGCAGATTTTACACACTGTTATTTATAGTGGGACAGGTTCAAAACGTACATAGCTTGCAATTCACATATGCTGTCTATTGGTCACACATTTGCAATAGATAATAACTATGCCCTTTGGGTAAGGCCCCCAGTTTAAGCATATACCCCCAAATTAGATTTTCTTATCAGAATTTGTAGCATGGCAATTATGCTCAAATGTGAAACCAATGGGTGCATGGTTATGTATGATAATGGGTTAAAGGGTCAACGAGACAGTGGTGTAGGGCCAAGACCACACACGCGCACGCTGCTATAATGAATTACATTGATGACATCTCGAACCATAACCCATAAATCATTGGGCCGGGATCCTGGCTGAGAGTTCTCAGAGCTAATACCTTGCAGTTCAATATCAACATCATTAACATTCACACTACAGTCAGAAACTTGTGTCAGGATTTATAGGTGCCTACATGGGTAGCTGGCGTCATGTGTGATTTGTTATCAGTGATAACATCTATATCGTAAACTGAAGATGTCAGATCAACTGACACCCCCCTGTGCAGGGCCTAAGGCAAAGCCCTCCGTCTTGAGACACCTATCATGGACGCATTGAGCGGCATGTCATGGCTTACTGAGGGGTTACAGCGGCATGTTATGCACTACTTGGTGATGGCTGAATGGCCTATACTCAATATATGGACTGTAGGGCTGTACCCATAATATGGACTATAATCTATAGGGGCCTGGTGCATTAGCCTTGGGCTGTATTGTGATCAGATTACATGTATTCCACACTCTTCTTTCATTGCATTCGTTACTAGTTTGCTTTTAGTCTTTACATTCCCTCTGTGCTTTCTTTATTTAATTTTCATGTCATGAATGGTATGAATGAAAAATACATAAACCTGCATTGCATACCGTCTCTTCCTGGGATCATGATAAGTTGGCATCATTCTTCATTAGTGTCGGTTCACACCACACCAGCCCTGTACTAGCTAACAGTTGGGATCCACCTGGATGTGGGAGACTACCTGCGGCTCATGCTGCATGCCCAACCCCAATGCTACCCCCTACCTCCCTCTAACCCCACTGCTACCTCCCCCTACCTCCCCAGCCCTAGGTACACCTTCATAACACACAGCAGCAAGATGGACGATCTGGGAAGTTTAGGGCTTTAGGGGAGAGTATATGATAGGTGGAGGGTGGCAGGTTGTGAGCCCTGCATGGCTTGGTATCTGATCAAAGAGGCCCGCGGCTGCATGATCACCCTCCCCCCCCCCTCCCACCTTTCACATCTGAACGTTCAACACAACTACCCAATGCCCCAGGACTGATCGTCACACATTTCTAGTAGTTTCTTATTTTATGTCCTAGCCTGAGAGAGATAGTGACTATAGCTGTGCTAAACACCATAGCGTAGTGGCATTTATACCACGCTTATCCAGTTTAATCACTCAGAAACTGGATAACCAGCATGCATTAGCATTTGCTTGGGCTTGAGGCTCGTCCCCTCTCCCGTTCCCCATCAGATCTGGATGTGCACGCGGCACCCCCAGGGGCCGGGGCTGGTCGTCCCCTCTCAGTTCTGGATGTGCACGCGGCACCCCCAGGGGCTGGGGGTTGGTCGTCCCCTCTCAGTTCTGGATGTGCACGCGGCACCCCCCGGGGCCGGGGGCTGGTCGTCCCCTCTCAGTTCTAGATGTGTACGCGGCACCCCCAGGGGCCGGGCTGGTTGTCCGCTCTCACTTCTGGATGTGTATGGGCACCCCAGGGGCCAGGGGCTGGTCCCCTCCTCTCATTTCTGGATGTGTACAGGGCACCCCCAGGGGCCGGGGGCTTATCGTCCCCCTTCAGTTCTGGATGTGCACAGGGCACCCCCAGGGGCCGGGGCTGGTTGTCCGCTCTCAGTTCTGGATGTGTACGCGGCACCCCCAGGGGCTGGGGGCTTATCGTCCCCCTTCAGTTCTGGATGTGTACAGGCCACCCCCCGGGGCCGGGGGCTGATCGTCTCCTCTTAGTTCTGGATGTGCACAGAGCACTGCCCGGGGAGCACTGCCAGAGGCTGGGGGCTGGTCGTCCCCCCCTCAGTTCTGGATGTACACCCGGCACCCCCAGGGGTGGAGAACTGGTCGCCCGCTCTCAGTACACCCAGCACCCCCAGGGGTAGGGGGCTGGTCGTCCCTTCTCAGTTCTGGATGTGCACGGGGCACCCCAAGGGGCTGGCGGGGATTGCCCCCCCCCTCGGTTCTCGACGTTCAAGGACCTCCCCAAGGGCCCCAGTAGTTTCATAGTCCTAGCCTTGGGGAGTACTTTTTTACTATATTCAGTGAGTGGCATACCAGTCATGCTCTTCATGCTAAATGTAACACCATCCCCCTTTTTACTGTTATGTAAACCAGGCATAGACTACTGAGTGTGTACTCAAGTCTAGAATACCGCCAGACGGAAAATTGACTAACACATTGAAGTGACTCACTGACCCCGACCCCCAAACTCAGCTATGTTAGACTTCAACTATGCCAAATTGTTTAACAGCACACTTTAGGTAAGTGAGGGATTTACAGTGAAGGCGATATCTCCTTTCACACCATTAGCTGTTTATACATCAAAGGCTGGCAGAAACCGATTGTAAGCCTAGTACAAAACATTTTGGGTGTGTGCCAATCTGATTTGTCGTAAATTTGATGGGAAATGATGTGCTTCAGGTCACACGACCCTGTTAGGCGAAAAGGAAAGTTTCTTGCGCAATATTTAGACAGGGTTTATCTTCATCTGTCGCCAAGATGCATAAAAAAACACTGACCAGTAACTGAACCATTAGAAGCTGTCCAAACGAATAGTGTCTTCATAAGTTAGTCCCTATCCACCATGATTTTCTGACCATGACAGTTGTTTATATTGTCTGATATACTTTTACTTATATATTGTTTCAACAATATAAGCTATAGTTTATGTCTTTTCCTTGTCATTAAAGTATTATCATAACTTCAAATAACATATGGTTCACATGTACATGCAAAGAACAGGGGTAGAAACTAACGCTGGCCGGGAACCTATGGCCCGTGGTTTTGGGGCCGGGCCCACAGTTTTCTCAAGAACTACCTTTCTATGGGTCCGGGTGGCCCACAGGAGGGGATGAATAAATGTCTAGAACATAATATCTATACCAATATAGTTATGTTATATGTCGTTGGAAAGAGGAAATCACTGGGAAGCCTTGATATGAATTAACCAGGGATACCTGAGCTTTCATATGTAAAGATAAGTAAAATAAATATTCTGGGCCCGCAGGTTTAAGTACGGGCCTGTAGATTTCTGGAGCTACGAGCCTGTGTGGCCCATGGCTGACAAAATAAGTGTCTATCCCTGAAGAAGTGACTATGATATCGTGATCTTTGTAGCGGAGGGAGCCTTGCTTAATATATATATCATATTGAGATTTTACTGTATATCTATATCTTATTCTATATAATATAGAACACATGCAATACAAATGTATATCCCTTCTATATTCCAGATTGGTGAGCTACGGGAGATGCAAGACGGGACTATAAGCCGTACATATTTTCCATAATCTTAAAGATGCAAAACACCAGTAATCATATTTCCACTAATCTTAACACAGGTACATGTTTCCAATAATCACTTGGTCAGTTTGTCCCCACTAGCACTGGCGATCATACAAGGGGTTATAGATGAGATAAGATCTGGACGTGTGCACTGGTGACATGACTAGCCAAGTGTGTACATGTATTTTGTCACCCTGCTGTCGCACCACAAGCCACTGTGACAGTAAAAGGTAGTTGGTAGTCCTCACTACAGGTAAGAAGACGTGGAGGGATATAGTGTGGCAGGTCTAAGTCTGTGTACAAAGGTACTGTTCCCAGATGCAGTGGCAGCAGGGAGTGAACTCTGGGTGCACCTCGGGCTGAGTTCTAACACAAGTTGTACATTCTGTGCCTGTCAGTGATCCCAGCAGGATGCACCAAACATGGCCAGGTGTTTCCTGATTCTTCCCCTGGCCGACTCTCCACCCCCCCCCCCTCACACACGATGCTCTCCCTGCAGCTTCTGGTGGTCCTCAGGCAAAAAAAAAGTTTGTTTCAGGTCACCCGACCGACCCTATCAATGACATTTTTGTATTTTTACCCTTTTTTTGGTCAAGTTTAGGGTTATCGAAGAGGCTGGCTAGTACTTTTATGTTTAAAAAATAAAAAGTAAAAAGAAAAAAGAATCCGACCTACCGACCCTACGTTTTCTTACCATGTTATCTGAAACTTTTCTTTTTTTTGGCCTCACCCCTACGTGTACATCCATGTGTATGGATTTCTTTTTTTAGAACAATTTAACTTTATTTGGTATTTTGTTATATCACAGTTACATTCAGTCCTTCGATAAATGTGTTGTCGGGTTTCCTCAGTAGATATTGTAAATATTACATTATTACTGTATCAATAAGGTTTCCATGTATGGATAAGATCACAGAATCCCCTGCATACTCCTCAAAGATCAAAATCGAATTGATTATTTACCAGCTTTTCAGTATAAAATGCTACTATGGTTGTCACTTTTTCACATTATGTTTCATAGTTTTGCAGTTTGGCAATCATGATCTACAGCATGGTCTACCTTTTAATGTATCGTGCTGTTTGATTACCTGACAGCTCACCACAACAATTCTACATTTTGTCTCTTCCAATCTCACTTCACTGTGCAATTTCACCCTAAATAACATGACTTCTTTGACCAAGCATTCTTATTCATTCCCAACTATACATGTACATGAGACCTCTTTTCCTCCTGTGACCTCCCCCCTCTACTGCCACATCCATACACCCCTGTGTCACCCGCCCCGTTCTCAGACACCCTACAAGGTCGGCAATGAGTTGCTCAGTGAGCTGCTCCCATGGCCCATACATGTGTGAGTCCACCTCCCACCCCCAGAGGAATGCCCCTGTTTACACATTATGCACCTCGGCTATAAACACTGGCCTGGGACCCATGAGCACCTCTATTGTTGCCCGACAATACACTGCTGTCGACGTCTCTATGGTTTTGTGAGGATCGTGGATGACATTCATAAAAATCACATAAAAGTCACAGTATAGTTCTGTCCTCTTAGTGAGTCCCAGTAGTGCCAGTATCTTACATGCAACAAGGGACGAACTTGCCTTGCCACCCATTTTACCTGTAATCATAAAAACCCATTTTGCCGGTAATCTTAATTATTCCCCACTCTTCTCAAGGTGGCACCACTGTATCATCCCATCCTTTAGAAATAAATTGATTCGGTGATAGTTCTGTTACAGCTTTTTAAAAGAAAAAGAAAGAAGAGAGAAAGAAAAAGGGTGTGGGGGCAGAGTCCCCGATATATACAGCAATGTAACCAACTTACATTGATGCCATCCAGAGGATAGGCTTGGAAACTGATTAAGATTACCGAAAAAATGGGCTTTTTAAGATTACAGGTAAAATGGGTGGCGTCTAGTCACTTGACAAGTTGGTCCCCACGTGCATCTTATATGGACAGGAGAGATGCACAGAAAACTAGCACGATGGTTCTAGGTGAACAGACTGGTACAACGTTCTATGGGAATTCAAGTGGGATTGACTTATGGGCTACTTCGAGTCTTTGACCATGACTGCATGCTCATTCCCGGGGCCGTCTTAAGCACCGTCTCATAATTGTGAGCTTTGAAAATAATACCGTGCTCTGGCCAGCCGATGTCATCTGAACAGACGTTTACAGCTTGAGAGAGATGACAATTATAACGATTCAGTCACTCATTCATTAGGCTATCCACAATTAGACTTAACATACAAACAAATTAACTACTGTAATAAAGACGTTCGCTGACTTCAGATATAGTGTGCTGTAGCCACTGTTTGAATCATATTAACTAAATCTAAGGCTACAGCCAAAAATAATTATCTCATTTCAAGAAAGTAAGATTATTAAACTCGACTGGCGGACAAACCACTTGTTTTAAGAAAATACGAGTTTGATGATCTTACTTACTTAAAATGAGATAATTATTTTTTACCTGTCAGTTGAAGACTAGTTGACTCAGTCATGAACGAGACCATCATAATGCATGCAGGTGTGTGGCTGTTCTATATCTAACTTTTACCGCTATGATTGTTTGGAGGACACACAGGCTGTTTCTCTTGTTCTCCACTGGTACACAGGTGGCAGATACATGTAGAGATCCCCCTCTACCCTCCTCCCCACCTCTACACCACCACAGGTCTACATTCCACAAGGCAGGTCCCTACCCCTCATATTACAGAATACTGTAAGATATTTGACTATTGGCTTCTCACATTACATTTGCTGCTGTTCTGGTTCAAATATGTCCAGGGGCAGCAGGGAGAGGGCGATGCACATAGAGCAAACAGGCAGAAGTCGGGCGGAGGCCACATACATGTCCCTTAAGGTTCAGGGCCGCATAGGTCTTTAATGCATTATGCCCTTTGTCATCATGCCGCGAATGAATGCAGCCCTGGCAAGTAACACGCTGGGCTGCATTCATAAAAGCATCATGCCGATTCTACAGGGTTGATGAAGTCCCGAAGGATCAGTATGATGCACGATGCAGCCCTGAAAAGTAGACTTGCCAAGGCTGCATGCATGCATCATGCCGACAACGATCACACATTAAAGCACTATGCGGTCCTTAAAGGGATATGTGTACAACCAGGACCCTCCCCCACAATACAACCTCTATGCACCACTCAGGGGGGGGGGGGCTGTCTCCCTACATTCCTCCTGGGTGATGAAGGCCTCTGAGGATCTGATTCTATCCCTTTGTCAGGTAGCTGTTTGAAGATCAAAGAAAACTACCCCATCAGAGCATCGGCCTGCAAAGATTTCGTAAGATTGAGCTGAGAAATATGACAATTACAAATTGCATGCAAGGCATTTTCCATCCTGCAGCTGTGTTTATCTCCTGAATATAAGGCCAGCCAATGTAAGGTAAGGTTCCTAATCATCAAGATCTGAACAATAGGACAATGGCGTTTTTGAAATTGTCCATTGCATTTCTCTTACTATTATACTAAGGCAGATTTTTTCGAAGATCGACGGGACAGCCCGACTCAAGGAAATAAGCATGTTTTATTAGTTAGCGCTTGTAAAAAATGTAATCAATGACGCCCGGTGATGGAGATTTCTTTTGAGTGGCTAATACAGGAGGTAGGCTAAAGTATGTTCTTATAACTCTGCAACGAAGATCTCAAGAGGACTAATGACTCGTGATCCCCTCGGGAAATGTGCACGAAAATGGCCCGAGAAAATGTGGACAGCTTTTATTGGGGGGTGGGGGGTGCACAGGCCGTTTCTTTGGTCAAATTCTCAAGGCATCCTCAATATTTGTAACTCGGGAAATATACAGGTCTCATCATTGAATGTCATTATGTGTCCCATTAGGAACTTCCAAGGACACGCTCAACGTTCTTGAAAATCACCTGTGCCAACCTTGCACAATATATGTATCTCGTGATTCATTACTCGTGATCCATTTGGGAAATGGCACGAAGGAGACTCATGGAAATGCGGACTGTTCTCATCGTGTGATCCTTGCATGCTGTTGAGAGGAATACAATGGTTTTGAACAAAAGAAGTTAAATACAACGCAGGTTCGGGGTAACATCCTGATCGAACTGACCATGATAACCAGGGATGGAGCCTGGACCCCTGACTCTAATGATAATTAACTTAGTCTGCTGGACCCTGTTGTGCGTAATTGCCTAGCACATACACAGATAAAAGAAACAGCGTCAAAAGGGAGTCCTGGTTGCCTCCAGAATGACTCCAGAATGACTGTTTAGGGGAGCCCACGCTACCTAAGAGTGTCTAGGTGACTCCCTTGCTTACTGGCTCACAATAATGATCTAGTCTCCCCTTAGCGGGGGAGTCATTCTGGAGGCAACGTGGACTCCATTTTGACGCTGTTTCTTTTCTCTGTGTAGTCTAGTGTCTACCCCTTTTTAATTCATGGTCCCAGTCCCTCCCAGTCATGGGTCATCCCCTGGTCTGATTCAAATTAATACTTACTCAAGCTGCATTTGGGAGGGGCTTTGGATGGAATTACAGTATGCCATAATGTGAGTAAGATGGACATCGTACAATAAGGCTTTAGTAGACAGGTAAGCCATAAGAACAAAACAGGACACCTGGAGGTATAACTACACGACACTACACAGCTTGGCCTCTATTTTGGATATTTCCGGCTCTAGTTGGACCATTAGATCAATCCTGTCAGCGTGACAATGTTAACATATAGGGGTTGTCAACTGAGATAACATCACCTGCTGGTGGTGGATATATGCAACGTGTTCACCTTAGCCACCATGTGTCTCTGTAGCATGCAGTTGTGGGGTTCAGGGTTAACCTATCCACAAAGACTATACACTGTCTTTATAAGAAGTGTAGAATATTTACACAATGTTTCTCAATTCCCTCCCGTATTAAGGGAACCCTTTTTGAAAAAGGCTGGGGCATTTTTTGCACCCGTCCCCCGCCCCCACTATTGTGTATGGTTTACACAATGGCGTTTTGAATCTGGCTTTATTTGCGTTCACCCCTCCCCCTCCCCCCCCCCCCCCGCCCTGTTATCAAAATGAGCTTTCCCTAGTTGTTACTTGCTGACCTGTGGTCCTGTTACGGCGGGAGATGTGATGGGTGACTCGTATCTCCAGGAAGGCTTTACCATTGCCCTCAGGTGTCCTCTCCCCTCCAGCCTCCTCCAGCACCTTCAGACCTCTGTGACCAGTAGTACCAAGGCCATCCCCTTCCTCCAGGTAGGCTCTGACCTCTCCAGCACCTGATTGCTCAGCCTCGCCCAGTCCAGACTCTCCAATCCCCTCCTCCAAGGACACCAGAAACTCCTCCTGGGCATTTGACGTTGCTAGGGCCAAAAAGGCCATAACGACCACCTGGAGAGGAATCCTCCCGTGAGTGTGTGACCCCATACCTGGGGGTTTCTCCAGTACCTTTCCTCCAGTAGGCAATTGCTCCTCTTAGAGTCACACAGGTGAATTCCCTATGATGTCTCCAGTTTGGTGATGTTGGTGCTGGTTATGACCTGGTCCTCCTGGGCTGACTTGGCTGACTGACTCAGTCTGTGTGTGCTTTGAACTCCCCTGTACAACTACCACTGGTTGACTTGGGTATAAGGTGGGTGAGGTTCTCCCTCCTGGGTTCTGGGCGCGCCTTGCTAGGTGAGGCGTTAAGACGTCTCCAGTGTAGCGGGAAGCGATCCGTCAGACTGTGAGGAAAGTCAGCAGGAGGTGTGGGAGGGGTGGGCGGCCCTTCCTGGCAGCCTGGAGGGGAGGACCCAGGGACTGGAGGAGGGTGTAGGGGGCTTCCTGGGGAAGACACCTGGTAATGGACATGCCCCCGGCCAAAAGAGGCCTCTTTGAGAAAAACACCTTCAAGCATGTTAACTTACATGAAGGGGGTGTTGACGGCAGGGGGTGGGTGTCACTGGGATCTGGGTGTCATTGATCTATAGGTGTGTATAACCACGTGGTATAACTGGCTGTGGTCGGGTGTCAAAGGGGATGTGCACTGAGGCGTTATATAGCATATGGAAGTCCACTAACATGGAGTATGAAGTATGTGCATTTTGACAGGAGCCTAGATTGGATTTTATTAAGGAGGGCAACATCTTCTCCTCGGCTATGTTTAATATCGGATAAACTATGTCTTTTACTCACTTTATTGTGATACTACCTCTGTTACACTCTTTATCTGAATAGAAAGTAATGTACTGGGAATTAACCTCCTGAACCCGGAACCAAAACAGCTGCATGATATAGGGATGTTATGTTCCCACACGTTACTGCTGCCGACTTCAAGACAACATTGTCAGCATCCCTACAACACGGTGTTAACTCTATAAAGACAGGACGATGCCTCAAGTTCATTTGTCAACATGAGGTACCAACGAAGTTCCCACGAGCAAGTAACCAGCACTGCATTGGTGCATCATAACACCTTCTCGGGAGTGTATCAATCCCATAGGGTGGCCATGATGCATTCGTGCAGCCCTGGCGAATTACTCGCTGTTAAAGGTCGTCAGGGCTGCACTGAGTGACTGTGCACTCAAACGTTGCCGGCCTTAAAGGGTTAAGGTGTTCCCAGCCTCTAAGGTGTCTCACCCATCTGGACACTGACCCCTGGGTGGGGGTTTAGGTGGGGGGGGGGGGAGGGGGGTTTGGGTGGGGGTTTGGGTGGGGGTTTGGGAGTCGCACCTTTCCAGGCTGTTCCCTGAGGGGGCGGCAGCAGAGACAAGAGACCTCTGTCCCCTGCTCCAGGTCCTACAACATGGAACACACCCTGGAGGCCGCATCTCCCTCTGACCCCACCCCGCCCTCCAGGTGGTCCTCCTGGGGATCCAAACAACAACTGTGTTGATCCTTTATCTTTGGAGGCTGGCAGCAAAAAGGGGAATGTATGATGTACAAACAGAGATGGGCTGATGTGGGGGTGCGATAAGTGCTAACATGCAAAGGGAAAATGACATTATTGTGAAAACCTGGTGGAACAACAGTACAGCCATAGCAGTGCCACCGGAGCTATAATGTGAAAATGATAATAACTATATATTACTGTGTTATGTTATTGTTCTGAGTCAGACATCTAAATAAATACAATGTGCAGACCATATTCGGGGTAGGGGGGTTATGCTTTATAAATGTATATAATTATCAACATGTAGTTCTATCTGGTTCCAACGCTACCGGTATACAATAAAATAGGGGTATTAACCAGTTACATCTATGTATGTAAGTGCAGCACAATGGTTTTCATATATTATCCACTTAGTCAGTGATGAGTAATGGCAGCCGAGGTGATTCTACTTGCCGAGCTGGGTTCAAATATCATGCCGAATCTACAGGAGGGTCCTAACCCTTAAAGGGGGGGTAGCACGGGCGCTAGCAAAGATCGGTACTGCCCCATAGAAGCGCAGCAAAACGCTCGGGAACAAGCGGACCATTAGCGGCGCCCTGATTGGTCAATCGGTGGTCACGTGACTTGCTAAGGCGGGTTGTCTTAGCGGTGCTAGTCCCCCTTTAAGATCGGCATGATACTTGGCGAGTTTGAAGCATCAAAAAGACAAAGGGCATAATGCATAAAGCACCAAGCTGGTTTGAATTATGTCCTGGGTAGTGGCATTACCCAGTAACATACCACACTGAAAATCCATAGATTGAAAGGGTTAGTTAGTTCAGACTATCCTAGGTTGGTCATATGAGTTTTAGTCATAATGGCAAAGTTATATTCAAAAATGACCGAGGGGTCAGTCAGTAGTGGCTAACCTAAGTTCATCATTGGTGTGTTGTATTTGTATACCACTAGTTGGGGCGACCTGTCATGACCACTCAGTGGCTCTCCCTGAAAATAAAAAAACTAAGGTGGGTTGGTCAGTACTGACCAACCTGACAATAATAACTGACCTAGGTTGGTCGTATAGGGAGCCAAAAAATGACTAACTAGGTTAGGCACTAGTGACTGAGAGGTTGGGCGTATAGGGAGCCTAGGAATATCAGTGCATGTAAACTGAAAATCCATAGGTCGAAAGTGTTAGTCAGTACAGAGGTTCGTCATTATGTGTGTTAGTCACAATGTCACAATTTATATTCAAAAATGACTGAGAGGGGTCAGTCAGTAGTGGCTAACCTAGGTTCATCATTGGTGTGTACCTTACTTGTTGTATTTGTATACCACTAGTTGGTGCCACCTGTAAGATACTATGATGACCACTCAGTGCCTCCCCCTGAAAATTAAATTACTAAGGTGGGTTGGTCAGTACTGACCAACCTGACAATAATAACTTGCCTAGGTTGGTCGTATAGGGAGCCAAAACATGACTAACTAGGTTAGGTAATAGTGACTGAGAGATTGGTCGTATAGGGAGCCTAGGAATATCAGTGTAGGTATCACAGTGTCACACGGTGTTGTCCTGTGACACAGTATGTCACGTAGAGGTGTCAGCAGGTAGTGCTGCATCAGGTAGTGTTACAGCATGGTGTCAGTACCCGGTGAGGGGTAGGGTGGTGAATCCGCTCTGTCCTCCAGCACCTACAGCCCAGGTAAGGTGACTGATGGACGGCACATTACCCCAGACAGCCTTACCAGGGTCGTCACAGTGATCAGACACCTCAGCTAACCATATCAGCTAATGATGTATAGTCTCACACCTCCGGTCACATGCTGACACCATTCATAGTACAGGGTGGGGAGATCATAGTGCACAAGGAAGGTGTATGGGCTTAGGAATGATTTAAAGTGCTTGTTTATCCTGCTTTACATAGGGCCAGGCCCTGTTTGTGTAATGCAGCTCAAGTGCATATATACCAATAGATGTTGTTCATGATATATATACAATCAATTTCCTTAAGGGATTTTTATAATTCTTTATATTCATATAAGTACAAGAAATGAGATAAAATATAGTACTGCAGATGTTATTACAGATCCGTCTTCCTTATTTTACACGCTTTTGGGAACCCAAGATGTATATGGGTCCAGCTCGTAATTTACCTTGTTGCATTATAAAAAGAGAAGCATTAAGGTAGACAGTAATAAGAGAATGAACATGTACATGACACTTAGAAGTTTAACCATAATGCATGCATGTAGCTCTGGTGTTTCTATTAGTCAGTGACCTTATGGGGTTGATTAACTCAAGGAGATCGCATGCATGCAGCTCGATCTAGTCAACTTTCCCGGGCTGCAAAGCCTTTAAAGACATACTAGTGGCTTATTACTATCACTATGCAGCCCTTAAGGAATGGAGGTGATATGATGTGCACATCTAATTCCTCTTCCCTCATAGTCTCAACCTGGACCTGTTATGTTTTATAGATCCACCAAAGATAGAGTGGTAGGATAGCCCAGATACGCTGCTGACTGCATTACCAGAGGCACCCATAGTTCATGATACTTCTCTATTACACACAGACAGTTTATCAGGAGACATTTACCTGTCTTTAGAGCACACCTCTCCATTACCTGCACCTACCCTAACCAACACCCCATGCCCCAGGCAGGGAGGAGATCATGGGCCGCTTTAAACCTTTAAGGGTCGAAAAATAAGCTTTAATGTGTTATGTCCTTGGCTGCCACGGTGCAGCCTCGCAAGTTTACGCCAAAAGGCTGCATTCATGTATGCACCATGCCGACCGATTTAGAGTGTATCATTTGATTACTGACCGGAGCTATACATGCATGCATTATGACCAGGGTATAGCGTATTGAAGCACTATGTCGGCCATAAAGGGTTAAGGTCCGGATCTGGGTTTCACCTGTGCAGATTGAATAACGGGGTTAGCAGGCAGGACGTGGAGGAGTCTACATCCCATGGGAGTGTTTGCTGCGGATGGTGGGGATCCTTTTGTGGTACCCCAGGGTATCGGCTGTCAGCCTCTAACACCCCCTTAACCCCCCTACCCTAACCCCCCTTACATACCATTATACAAGGTACGGGTAGAGATGGTTATCTGGGGGCCCTTTTTTTGCTTGGTATGACCGTAAAGCTTACTTAAAACTGGGAATGATGTAATTAGGGAACATCATCCTATCGTCTTACTTTCCATTGTGAGCAGTCTAAATGTGGCTTCAAAAAAGGGATATATAAAGAGACTTAAATCGGGTTAAAGGCTAAAATGTGTTTCCACAGCTATAGGCCATTTCACGTTGGTAAATATTATATTATGTCATAGCCAACACTAGAATGAAGTACCTTCGCATGCGGTAATAACATCTAAAGTACCCTACCCAACGCCCAACCTTACAGACGTATTGGGTTGTGGTTATATGAGTGTGGTTTAGCCTGTAGGTCCCCCATCCTATACTCAAATTGTATTATGCAAAAACACCATGGGTGATCACATGATTATAGAATATGTATCGATTCATATCAGTATAATGCCCATTTGTACAGATATACAATCAAGACAATACTGATTTTAAGTATGTGTAATGTGGACTTAGTTTAACTAACTAGGTAAGTATAGTATGCAAATAGTTATGCATGGATCATCCCTGTGATCCTATCTTATATGCCCCATTTGCATTGAGCCATACTTGACAGGAGACGACTTAACACCTTAAGGACAAAACAGTCCTTTAATATACTATGCCTTTATCGTCATGATGCATGAATGTATCATGTCGATCTCACAGGTATGGTATGGTTTGATACTTTTGGGTGCGGGGGCATGATGCACCAATACAATGCATGTGAGTGGCATTGGTACAGCATGACGACACATGCTGAACAAGACACAGTCCTCACAGGGTTAGGCAGTCACCATGCTGTAGGAGTCAGGGTATGTGTGTAGGTACAGGAGTGGGTAGCTGAGTACACCAAGATGAGTAGTGTACATGTCACCCAGGATGATGCATGGTGTGCCCCTCCTCCAGTCCTCCTCCAGTCACACCCCGGTAACCTTACCTCACCCACCACCACCTTTGCTGTACGACTTATACCTGCAGCTCAGAACCTACCTCAACTCACATCTCTTTACTCACACCTAGCCGTGTCCGTTGGATCAGGTCCTATAGCACATGATCCTTTTATAATTTCCTCCTCTGCACTAAACCTTTAAGGCCTGTATAGTGTGTAATACATTTGGGTCGTAATGATGCAGCCATCTATCTTGCTAGCCCTTCTGGTGTGCACTGTACTATTAAGGTGCTTGTATTCAGTGCTTGCGAGTCAATTGCCCGGGTTACATGCACACACTATGGCGACATATGGAATATTACAGTATTGAAGGACTATGTGACCCTCAAAGTACTAATATTTGGTGGCAGTTGAAGTTGATGTTCTGACCGCAGTGTGTTACATAGTCGCATTGGTAATTGGGAACATACCCTGCTAAATAGTCTACATTTCATATACTACTTACATGTGGACTTGTTTCACACAAATGTGTCCACTGGCGTTATATCTATGTAGCTATAATGACGACTGTAATCGAGGTGGTGGCTTCATATAGCCGTTATCCGGTTTGGAATTCATGGGAATTGTATTTCATTACAGTGGGTATTGTTTAAAGCCCCATTAAATGTGTACTATTGCAGCTTGATGGGGGTGGAATACATGCTGTGTGGGGTGAAATATAGGTTACATTTCTGACATGTAAAGGGAGTTTCTACAGTTGTTCACAGAAGGTGTCATTGTTGTATTCATGGTAACATGTGCCTAGGTGTAATGTCAGTCCTTACGAGGAACCATGCAGTATAGCTACAATGGTAAAGTATCTTGATGTCAGGCATTATGGTAGACATGTCCCATACACCTGTCATACTGTGGGGGGCTGCTACAGTACTTAATGTCAATGGTTCCATGGGGTAGGCGTCATGTGCTGACAACCCTCACCACCCTTACCATGCAATATGGGTAAACACACGGACATTGTCTATAATATTCTGAACTTTGAGATAAGTGGGATATTCCTTAAAGTTTCACATAGCACTGTATGTATAGTTACTTCGAATGGGATCTCGCCCGATTCTAATCTTATCAATATAACTATTCTTATCTCTGTCAATGCGTTACCTCCACCGTGTTTACCGTGTTTACAGTTTAAAACTATATCCGGTGGCCATTTGATCGGTGTATCTCGTCTTCATTTATTACTTTATCTAGTGGCTGGGCTGACAGTAGGCTACCTGACATTCCCCCTTTGCAGGTTCCTTATCAGGGCCGCTATCTCTCTTTTGTCCTCCCTCCCCACACAACAACCTTCATCCATGGCGTGACCTTAAGGTGGGGTGCTAGGTGCCATTAAACTGTGAACAAGCACTTCTATTCATAAAAGATCAAAGTTACATTTTTACTCTTCACGCAGCAAACTAACGGAGGTTGGTGTCCAATGCCCTGAATATAAGTATCTATTTATTTGAACTTATGGAAATGACAATGTATATAGACGATAGTCTAATTATAGCTATGTAGACATAAATATATAATCCAGGATCTAAATATTAATAGGTTTATTGGTCTAATTAAGCAACAATGGTTTTCCTATCTAAGAAGAATTGCTCACACCAATGTGAAATTCATAGAATGCAAACAGTTACATCGAACACATGACACCCCAAATAGCACGGGATGAGGGGGGCTGGTACATCATAGATCACCACTGGCTGGACGACACCAACGGGATAAAGATCAGAACCACCATCTCTAGCTCTTTAATGTCCGAATATTCCTTTAATGGGATATGTCTTTTAACACGCCAGGCACCATGCAATTAAGCATGATGTCGACTTTACGGTTTGATAACTCTTAAAGGGTCAACATGGTGCATTAGCCCAGGTGAGTAGTCTAGCCAGGACTGCATTCATGCATCATGCCTACAAAGCAATATGTTACCCATAAAGGGCTGGGCCATGTCTAGATAACATCACAGCACGGTGGGTGATCCTCTTCACCCCCCCCCCTAGTCCCCTTCTCACATGTACCTTGACAACCACTTCCCACCCCCTCCTGATGCCGTCAGCCCGCACACCCCATTAGCACCTGCTGCCTGGGGGCCACTCCAGTAGCCGCAGGACCCTGGAGGAGGGACCCGCCATATGACTGACAGGTGATGAGGTCGTCATGGTAAGGGGTTGTGTGTTACCTGGGGGACAACCCGGGGACAACTACAGGGTAAGGCTGAACCCTAACGGAGGTTGGTGTCTGCCATAATGTGAGTCCAGGTACAGCCATGTTAAATGTTGGTATGGGGGAGGTGGGTAAAGACAACATGGCCCATGGGGAATGCGGGACTTGTCAACACAGATATATACATATAGCTTCAACTCAGGAATGGGAGGGCAGATTTGTGTACTTCATAACCACGGAAGCGCCCTCCCATGATGGAGTAATGAGAGGGATTCGCTCCCCCTCCAAAAAAAAGAGTAAGCGCCAGTCAAACTCTCCAAATGTCGCCAAGTCTACCTTCTTTCCAGGGTCAGACATTTCAATGAGATTCCGCCAATTCTTGTTTTTCCTTAGGAGAGCGCAGCAGGGTATTTCCAGGCTGCAGGAGAGTCGTGTATTGATGGACTTTTCATTCAGACTGCGGCAAGACTGGACCCTCCTGCCAGAGTAGATTGCTAGACTGCTCACAGAAGACAGTGAACAGACTGTACAGCACCGGGTAGGGTAGATTCACCACTTTCGGACGTTCGTTTCCAGTAAGAATTTGACCCTTTTTCTTTTTGAAATAGATACATCTCTAGATCAACCTATGCTTATATAATGGTATCTATGGAAAGGGGAGACTGCCCTTTTCATTGATTGCTGATATTTATCATTGATATCAAAAGATATTCATAGGAAGTATGTCATTGAATATTGGAATCTCAAAAGGATGAATTTCACCCGAAGTCGGACACATGATTTAGATATTCACCTGAAGTCGGACACTCTACTTTTTAGCTGCTTTGAAGAAGAAATATGGAGGAAATTATTTTTTCCAAATGGTGGGAATGTTCATGATGATGCGGGAACAGGGTTTATTACATAATATTCTGAGTTGTATATGTAAAATACCTTTACATGGGTGTTGGGATTTGCCTATGGTGGATTGCAATGTATAGGTCCTAGATGAGCATTTTAAAGGTGATAAATACAATAATTCTGTGGCTGCAGGTACAAAAAAGAGTATTGTAAATAACATTAACATTATAAAGTCCATATTCCATCATAGTTAGTATCATTGTGTCTGTAATAATATATGTAGGCATTGCTTATTACAGTGTTTAATACAGTTCACTGCCGATGTCTATGATAAACCCACCATACAAGTAAATGCAATATATTTACATTCTCCTGCATCGTAGGATGCTCCTTTGCATCTTATATCATCTTTTTCTTAATTTCATAATAGGATGCCCATTAGAATTCATCATTACATAGGGAAATACTTGAAAATTAGTGTCCGACTTAAGGTGAAATTAGTGTCCGACTTTAGGTGAAATTACAAGGTCAATTTAAATTGGCTATAAATAGAAATCAGCTAACACAAAGCAATACTTGTCCCGGCCATTCGCTTCAGAAAATGTAGGGCTTTCATCCAATATCTCCATATATGATTTATCTGTAATTATATGCTCACAATAAGGAAAATAATAAAACTACTTTCACATTAGGTTTGTTAATTTTAGCATGAAAATTACAAAAAATATTCCAACTTTATGACATTGACAAACCTCTGTCAAATTACCCTAAATATTATATTTCCTTCATAATCATCAAGAAAAACATATATAGTTTCATTTTAAGTTGAGTTTTCTGCCTGATTTCACGTTTCTATATGAATTATGTGGTCGAAAGTGTCCGACTTAAGGTGTGTGTCCGTCTTTGGGTGAATCTACCCTATACTCTCGTCCCCAAATCCTTCTGAAGGAAGGCTCTGGTGACAGCCAGTATGACCTTGAACTTGGGATTTTGCTGGGTTTGGGCAATCCCTGCTGGTAGCTTGGAACCAGTGGACAGGAACCAGAATGTATGATGGTAGTTTTACCTGTATTTCCCATCATACTTTCTGGTTCCATTTCTGGTTCCTGTTCGCTGGTTCCAAGCTAACTACAGGGACTGCCTAAACCCAGCAAAATCCAAGTTCAAGGTCATACTGGCTGTACCCAGAGCCTTCCTTTGGAAGGATTTGGGAACAAGAGTACACCGGGTACAGCACTACCAAATCCCGGGACCCCATCCCAATAACGTCTATGTACACGAGTCTATGTAGCCTCAGGTGAAGAGGGCATGTCCATTAGCTCCTTAACCCAGATAATCCTCAAAGACACATCCCAGACAAGCAGAGATTGTGCAGGTTATGTGTGCAGGGGCAGGGTTGGATGGGGTGCGGGGCATGACTGCAGGCCCTTCTACTGTGATATACACAGAGAACCATGTGAGCCCCAGCCACACTTTGGCGCCAAACCTATAGTCTCCATGGTCAGGCATTTCTAACAAAGTCATGCAATGCTGGACTCTCCTTTCAGAATCTGACAATGCTGGACTCTCCTCTCAAAGTCTGGCAATGCTTCATTCTACTTCCAGAGTTTAGTAGTTTTCTGGACTCTTGGACTCAAAGTACTCATTGGCCGCTTTATGGAACTCCTTATGGAACTTCTTAACTCCAAGAGGGAGGTTCTACAGAAGGTTTCCCCTTTTTATGTTTTCCTCGTTGTCAATTGCTGAGTTCACGTGCATCGAAATCTAGAAACTGTGCAGTTCCCCAGTAACGAGAAAAGTCATAACGTTGTGTGTGATTGACTTCAAAATCCTTGTATCAATATTGCATTTGTAATTTTGATATGCATCTCAAATGATGTTACGATTTCTAAAATGAATAACGACCATAATCTTCTTGGCTAAAACCACAGACATAGACTTTCATTTTAGATTAAATTGTCAAATTATGACAATGATAAAATTCTTCCTCTCATAAAACCCTGAACTGGTTTCGATCAACATGCACCTCAGGCACCAGTGGTCTTATATAAATGTGCCACACAAACAATGGGAGTCTTGTAGTGTAGTGACAGTTTTACTACCACTTGTCTTGTCAGTGTTTGTGTACTACGGCCCCATGCCCCCCTCACACCACCATTCAGAGCTGGTGCTGCTGATAGAGGAATGCAAGTCACCAGCCTCCTGCATCGTCTAATGCACTGCTCCTCCATTCACAAATACCTCTCCCACTCACAGATAGGGGAAGACTCTAACATAGAACAAAATACCAACCCTTTCTTTTTACATGAATAACCTTTCTGGGTCATACCGAATATATGAAGGATGGGCACTATCCATTATGTTTATTCATGGCAGGAATCAAAGTGGGTATAGCTAGGGTACAACCCAGCTGCAGATGCATCAGACGTCCTACATGCAGAGACAGTCTGGTGCCATAGATATATATGTGGACACAGACGGGGCGGGGGGGGGGGGCAGTGTCCCTGACCCACCATGGTAAAGATGAGGAAGTCCAGCAAACAGGGTCATACTGCCACATCCCACACCGCCGTGTGTATAAGGGAGTGGTGGTCATTTTCAAGCAGTATGGGGGTCAGAAATATTTGGCTTCATTCATTGAGTCCAAAAGTTCGGGTAGGTTCCTCCATCCCAAAACACACACACCTTGTTGTTAAAAAATGGCCACTCCCTAATTATAGCACAGTGTTATAATACAGCTTGTTTCCTGGGGCAGATGTGGGATGTGGTGCATCTCAGTAGTATAGTATGTATCGGAACGGGACTATAGTTAAGTACTGTTTATTACTCAATCGACCTGCAGCCAATCAGAGGCCTCCCTTTTGGCGGGAAATTCAAAAGCAGCCAATGAGAGGCCTCCCTTTTGGCGGGAAATTCAAATAGGTCACGTGACCGGAAGTGACCTACTTCCGGTCACGTGACCTTTGGGCGGGAAATTCAAATAGGTCACGTGACCGGAAGTGACCTACTTAAGAGGGTCACGTGACCACCATGTTGGCGGGAAATTCAAATAGGTCACGTGACTGGAAGTGACCTACTTAAGGGGGTCACGTGACTACTAGGTTGGCGCGAATTTCAAAATAAGTCACTTGAGATTTTTATGGATAAATAAATTTTAAAAAAGAAAAAAAGCAAGCTGAAAGCTTGCTAAAAAATAATTTAAAAATGTGGCTCTTTTTTTTAGGGGGGGAGGGGCACTCTGGGGGGCACTCTTTAAGATGCATGGGGGGGAGGGGGGGAGGGGGGGAGGGGAAGGGTTTTTTAAGAGTGAGACTCGCTTCTCTGCCCTCTCTTTTAGAGGGCAGAGAGGCGAGTCTACTGGTTCGTCTACTTACAATGAAATGTATCATGATTGCGTTTATGATGATGTGCATCATGATGTGACTATCTTACAACTTTATAAGAAATAAGCAAGGTCTCTCTCCTATACAATTACAGTTTTCTAGCTTGAAATATAGTCTTTCAACAGCTCCTTTTCTCATCTTACACAGAGGCAAATATCAGAGGCACCCAATGGCACCTAAACCGCTCTCAGACAAGGGTCGGGCACTGCTGGACTATAATAGATGGGTCAAGGACCGTTCTACTGAGGGTCAGGCTAGGTCGGACATTCAATAACGTGACTTTAGCAAACTTGCTTGAAAAGTCTGACCATGCGAGATCCTTATGCCCCAGTCTGTCAATGCTGTCCAGACTTTCAAGCAAGTTTGCTAAAGACCTGCCTGTCATTGAATGTCCGACTTAGCCTGCTTGACCCTCAGTAGAACAGTCCTTGACTCATCTATTATAGTCCAGCAGCGCCTGACCCTTGTATGAGAGTGGTATTGGCACCATTGGCTGACTCTGATAATTCACCTGTGTGCACGGGGGGAGGAGAGGGTTCACAGCTACAGCTCTCTTAAGGCAAAGCTTGCGCTTATAGAGCACTACTAGTGGAGGTTTGGATGAGGAGGCTATGACATATGACGTTTGTCTTAAAAAATAGCCATGGTGCATGTCGATGTCGCTTAATTATGCTCATATCTCATGTCGATTTTAAGAATTGTTCATGTCACCTGTCACTATGTTTTTCAAGCTTCATGTCAAATGTCACTAGGCTTCATCTCGAATTTAGTGGTCCACACTGCCGCTGCTGCTGCTGCTGTCGGTGCTGCTGCTTGTGCTGCTTGTGCTGCTCATGCAGCAGCTGCAGCAGCTGCTGGCTGCTTGTGCTGCTGACGATGTCATGGATACTGTTGACAGATGCTGCTGCTGCTGCTGCTGCTGCTGCTGCTGCTGCTGCTGACGATGTCACGGATGCTGCTTGTGCTACTGCTCGTGCAGCAGCTGCTGAAGCAGCTGCAGCAGCTGCTGGCTGCTTGTGCTGCTGACGATGTCATGAGGGCTGCTGTTGACAGATGTTGCTGCTGCTGCTGCTGCTGCTGCTGCTGACGATGTCACGGATGCTGTTGACAGATGTTACTGCTTGTGCTGCTCGTGCAGCTGCTGCTGAAGCCGCTGCCAGCTGCTTGTGCTGCACGTGCAGCTGCTGCTGAAGCCGCTGCCAGCTGCTTGTGCTGCACGTGCAGCTGCTGCTGAAGCCGCTGCCAGATGCTGCTGCTTGTGCTGCACGAGACTGAGTAGCCGCTATTCGGCGTTTCACTCCTTATGTACCCTGTCCTAGATAATCCTCTTAAAATGGCTGAAAAGACTCTCTCAGCACAGAGACTCTACTCAATGTAAGAGATCTGTTAAGTAAGTTTTCACATGCCGCCTTCACTAGTATGTACCCCCTGCCGACTTATAAGGCACCTATACACACCTTCTTGCTTCTAGAGCTAAGCTGACTGGCAGCTATTTTAAAAGAGAATACCCGTTACCTGTATAACGGATAAGGGGGTTATGAGATTAGCGTGTGTATACAAAAAAAACAAAAAAAAAGCTACAGGGGGCGCGTGTCTGTCTGTGAGGTAGAGACCGTGTGGTAAGCGACTCAAGTGTAAAACAAAAGCACCTCCTCTTGCCGCAGTGAGTGGTGTGGACGGCGGCTGGCTAGTTGAATTTAAGCGTCAGCTTAAAAGATAATCCGTTCACGGGCTGGCGCGTCACACCTGGCGTTAATCACCCCCTGTAGTCTTTGTATACACAGGTGACTCGGCTTTATCTCTTCACCAGCTATAATCCCATATACATGTAGCGCACGTTACACTCGTTATCTCTCTTTTCATGCTGATGGATTAGGGGTGGAAGGGTTCAGGTGAAAAGCGATTTGATTCTCTCTGGAAGAGGGTGGGGCTCTAGGTGAAAACAAGCTTAGAACACTTAGCTGCTCTCTCGGCTATATAAAGAGCCTCATTTTTTCTAATCTCTGCCCACTTCGTCTTGTTGTACACTATCAGTCACGAGGCAGACGCTGGAAGTAGCAGATGTTTGCAGTATGGTTTATACAGAGGTTACCTGCTAATAGGATTTTGTCAGAATAGGGTGAGTTGCTATTAAAATGAACATTTAAATGGGTTGTTAATATGGTATCTGATGTTAATGAGCTAACACCTAACATTGAGGATTATGACCTCCCAGAGGGGCGTCTCGCCAAATTCTCCAGTCTTGACTATAGTCTTAACTGTCTAAAGACTGTGGAGCACGTTAATGGGTGGTCTCCTTACTAATTTCACTTGACCAGGCCGGCAGGGTCAACTAGGCTAGGTAATTACAACCACAAGGGCGGCTACTCAACATGCAAGTAGACCTACTACTACGAGATTGTCTTTTGACCACTCTGCCGCCGCCTGCTGGTCTGGCGATTACATGCTCTAGTATAGTTCTCCGCTCTTTTCATCAGATGACGCCACAATAGGGTTTTTGTACATTTCCACGATACTCGCGAACATTTTAAACGCATAATGACCTATAATAAGCAACAAAGCACACTTCTAATATATTGAATATAAGAAACATGTCAACGTTGTGTATTTCTGATAGAATGAGGCAGATTCTTTGAAATATCAACTAAACTATAGTGAGATTGAAAATACTACACCATATCTAAAGCGATATAAAAGCTATATAAAGTCAGAACCTCTGACGGATCGGTAGGATCACTCAACCATTCGTCCTCGAAAGCAACACAGGGTTCCCGTCCAACAGGACTTTGAGCCTTGACGCTTTTGAGGGAGGTTTGATCTCATGCTGCTTAACATGTGGTGTAATTAATCAACACCGCGGCCCCTCTTTAGGGGCCACACAATAAACAAAGAATAAAAAAGGGTAGGACTTAGGTTTAAAGTGAATCTCCCAGGATTTTGGCGAGGTCGACAAAGGAGGAGATAACAGATTAAACTGCAGGAGACTATACGCAAACCTTGATACTCTCAGAGGGGGAGCTCCATATTGCGGACCTGTGGTCAGATCTATCACCTCCAGGAGGCAGGCTGCATGTCGTAAATGTCCACCACAGACATTGGGATATATTGTTAATCCTACTCCAGGGTCTCCATAATTAGACCCTGAATCTGTTGTTAAACGGGTGTGAGGTGATGGTAACTAATACTTATGAGATGGAGCTCTTACGAGACATAAGCACCACCCAGCGCGGGGCTCGCCTTGAGATGGGAAATTCACTACAGTAGGGTGGCCGGAGCATTTTTGAAAATAAACTAGACACACATGTATTATGTATGTCTAGAATGTCTCAATATTCGCATTTAACAAATTAGCACTGCTATATTGATAGAGTAACTAGGTAACTAACTGTAGCTGATTACATATACCTCACTCCTCAAACCTTTCTGACAGATCTGAAGATCTGTATAGAGAAGACATGCCATACCCATGGCTTACTTATAGCCCTGCCATGCTATAGTGGCTATTGGGAGAACTAAGATTTCTCTATCTAACTGTATGACAGAAGGTGTCCTCTAGTGTTATTTATATGATTTTAATACTTGAGATTGGGGTCTGAGGTCCTCATATGACCCCCAGCAGATGCTCTGACGCTGGCTGGCGGTAGATTGTATCATTTCCATTCAAAATGCATTATTTTAACTTGATTTATCTCTATATTCAGTAATTTACCGTAAACTACCAATTAAAGATTTCTATAAAAAAAAAATGAGCCCTGAAAATGCGCAATTTAGGTGGCTTATCTCAAAAAAGATAACAATATCCTAAGTAGTTATAGGACCCTCCATGGGATAGCTGCATTCAAGATGCTTCAAACAGAAAAGGAATCTCGTTGATACATGGATTTGCCATCAGCCAGTGCAAATTTTTTCCAAAGGTCAGGTTAAAGAGATTTCCCAGTTATGAGCTTAAAGGAGACTCAAAACCTCAGGTCTGTCAACATTGCCCCTGAATTACATTATGTAATACAGTTTATAATGCATTATCCAGCCTGTATAGGATGGACCCATTCAGGATCTGTTGATAACAAATTACTAGAAGTGTCTATCTGCTTTGAATCGAAAATGATGGCATATCATAAAAGGGTCATTTAACATAGGATCAGATACACACTGGGCCCTCACGCCGACCCTCCGGCCACCCTAACTACAGCATTATCTGTCGTTGAAAATGGTGCTCGTGTAGAGTCGGGATGATGTACCAAAAGAGCGTTTTATACACAATGATACCCTTGTACAAATGCGTATACCTAGTAGGCAGCGTCTTATCATCAAATCTAAGAGGGTGCTATAGTTTTATTATACTTTTATAGACCATTTTTAAAATCCGAGCTTAGCTTAGTTCATAGTCTCCTTACCAATTTTCACTTGACCAGGCTGGCAGAGCCAACTAGTCTAGGTAATTATAACCACAAAGGCGGCTACTCAAGATCCAAGTAGACCTACTACTACGTGATTGTCTTTTTGGCCCCTCTGCCGCCTAGTTATTACATCCTCCAGTCTAGCTCGCCACACCCTTTGAGCAGCACCATTGCCTCGGTAAAAGTGTAGGGTGTGTGCTTTCCACCTTCAGGCATCCATAGATTCGATCACCATCACCCCCCTTGAAATGACCTCAGCTGTTAATTAGGGCGTAAAGCAGCCCAACAACCAACCAAGTCCCTGTCAAAAGATGTGAATAACGCTGTAGTCTGCCCGATCCAATATGAACCCTTCCTAATAGCACCCCCACTGATGCATTGCATAAAAATAGCCCCCCTGACCTCATTTCTTGAGCTATAAAAAACACAAACCCCTCATTTTAATCACAATATCATGGCAGTCAACATGAATGGAACCATTAGTGGAGAAAGATAAGAGTCTCTGTTTTCTGTAGCCTACAATATTATGGTGACATTCTTCATGTCAAAATGTAATAAATAAATATGAGTTGTTAAAACTTGTTACCATGGGGATGTTGGTAATTGTGTTCTTGAAGACGTATGTGAAATCCAGATGTATGTGCCTCTGCCCAATGATGTCCCTAGCCATTTTAAGTTAACCTGTTCTGTCTGAGTTAGAAGGGTGCCTAGGAGGGCTAGAGCTACAGAACCCCTAACTGCTGTGAAAGTGCCCCTCTCCTGCCTAGATCACAGAAATGGGAAATATGTTCAGTTGCATTCACCATGATATTTCTGGATCTAGGCAGGATAGAAACTCCTGATCTTTTACAGATCTGAAAAGCTCTCATAGGGATCTATACTAATGGAACCAATATGTATTTTTTAACTCATTTTTCAAAAATTTATCAAACTCCCTACCTTAGCGCCCCTATAAATAGGGTTAAGTACCTGTCCGACCCCTCTACCACTGCTGCTGGAGGAGTACCGAGAACTACCCTCTTTTTTAGAAAACTAAGTAAAAATTATCCTTCTTCATGTCCAGTTACATACAATGTCGATCAATTTGACACTGTAGCAGCCTGTCTCCATATCTGTATGCTGCATAAATGCACAATACACGGTTCTGCACGCACTTAAACCAAGGCTAACATGGTTGACCTATATAGATGTGATACTCTCGTTTTCGGGGCTAGTAGAAATTAGGCGTCTAATACGGACGTTCTGGGTTCGAACCCTCACTAAGTTTTAGTCAAGACGTCTAGCCACGTCGCCTAAGGCGACGAAAGCACGTCAAGGCGTTTACAGGGTTCGAACACGTGAGCTGCTCCTTGGGGCTACAAAAAACGCTTAGACCTTGAAATCCCATAGGGAAAAAATTTTGGGTTTTTGGACTTTAGGCCTTAATTTGAGGGTGATCCCGGGCTGATAGAAAAATAATTCTTGGACGAGCGGATAGCTCTGGATCTCTTTTATCTAAAACAGCGAAAAATTGATTATGGTTTCGCCGCAATTCATCCGACGGGGGGTAATCAGCCCCCCCCTCTGCCAATCAAGGCAGTGAATCTAGACGACCGCGCAATCGCTCGCGGCCGTCGCGACGAACCGACTGAAGACCTCGGCATCTTAGTATGATTCGTGTGACCTACTTAGAGGCTCACACGGTGGGGGTGTGTCCGGCGTTCGGCGCGCTGATTGGCTACTGGTGGGAGGCGCTGTGCCGCGTCAAGAACTTCACCTATTTGGGACGGCTGTTAAAGGCGCACTGAGTTGAGGTGCACCTTTAAGCAAGAGCGCGATCTGGCCTAGTCTTGCGGACCCCTGTTTGGAGAGTGTAGCGGGCGGCTATGTCGCGCTCTCCAACCACAGTCTTAACAGTGGTCTGCAAGACTAGAGTGCAAGACGCGTGCACACACAGACCGAACAGACACACACAGACCCACACACCCACACACCCCTATCAGTGAGGCGTCTAGCAGATTTGGGAGAGGTGACCAGGGAGGTACTCTCGGCTAGCGGCCACTAATTAGCTGTTTAGATAAGGCACAGAAACAAGGGTGATGACAGACTATGTGGTCAAGCAGCCAACATGCCCTGACACTTGATAATGGGTGTGGACCACCAAATTCGACATGGCGACATGGCCATTTCTTATAATCGACAAACGACATGAGGCCTAATGACAAGTGACATGAGGCCCAAAAATCATAGTGACAGGCGACATGAGCAATTCTTAAAATCGACATGGGATATGAGCATTATTAAGTGACATTGACATGTGACATGGCCATTTTCTAAGATCGACATTCGACATGGGGACCCCCCATCCAGAGCCCCTTGATAGATGACAGCTGTTGTGTGTAAGAAAAGCGTATGCCTCACAATCAAAGATGATAAAAGGCTTCATTAATTTGATGAAATTCTAAAATAGATATATTATTCATGTTCTGTGTTCCACAGAGGTAAATTAATTAAGCCTCAACTCTTTCTAGAAGCAGTAATACAAAAATGTATAACATGATAACGTTGTATCAAACATTTTCTTATATACTGGCTTCTGGTAGGAGTTGAATCATAAATAAAGTACCTATGTGAAGCACATGACATGCATGTCATGCTTATTAAAGAATAACATCAATTCAATCAGGTATTCAAATATTTTGGGTTTGCAGGCACAGTTAGAAGGGGTAAGGTTAGTGGTGGTATCTGACCAGGATGTATCAGATTACTACAAACTGCCCCTGACCCCTTCCACCACCACCACTGGTCACCGGCTGTCTGGGGCTCCCGTGGTCAGTGGATAAATTCTATCCACTCTGAATCTGCTAGACGTCTCTCTGCTATGTAGTGTGGGATGTAAAAGAAACCCTTGTCTCGGTAAAAGGACCATAGATTCGATCACCATCACCGCCCTTGAAATGACCATAGCTGTTAACTAAGGCGTAAAGCAACCCACACACCCACACACCCACACACCCACACATTTTTCTGTATGAGCCTTCAGACCTGAAGCTGCTCAGTGTACGGGACTAGGTTTTGTCATAGGCCCTACGGACGCTACTCAAGGGGGAATAAGAGAGCTGTCTCACCATGACATGGGCTGGCTGTAGTTTTTTATGTTTCGGTACCTACAACCAAACAGCCAGTACCCACCCCAGGGCTTCATGTCGCACGCGGGAAAAGTATAACGGTGGCGCCAACTGTCGGAATAGCGGGTACACTACGTCAGTAGTTCTTTTGTTCTCCGCTGAGTGACTGGGCGAAATGTAGTCGGTAGCTCTATTTTCTGTGCACTGTTCTGTTCATTTTCTACACTTAACGCTTAAATAGACCGCGTGTTTGTACAAGCTAGCCGTTTTTATCAGTGCAAAAATTAAATAAGCATCGGATAGAACAATAAAAAAATGAGAAAGTAATCCAGCACTTAGTATAAGGCACCAGTTTTATCATGAGACACCGAAAGTCTGGTTTTTTTAAGGTGGATAAGACAGTCGACTGAGAGCTCCAAAGTAACCAAAAACGTACCAGAGGGCGATCTATCTCAGAACGTACCCGACAGGGCAGGGGCCTTCTACACCCCGGCTCTGATGAGCAAGCGAGGGCCTATTCCTCTTTTGAGGTGGGCCCAAAATTGAACAAAAGAATAAACTCAAAAAAAAGCCTTAAGATTGAAAGAGTTGTAGATACTGATTTTAACGAGGAAGTCCCATTCATTAGTTTACAAATAGTCAGTGTAAGTACGCCCATGTATAGGAGAGAGACCTTGCTTATTTCTTATAAAGTTGTAAGATAGTCACATCATGATGCACATCATCATAAACGCAATCATGATACATTTCATTGTAAGTAGACGAACCAGTAGACTCGCCTCTCTGCCCTCTAAAAGAGAGGGCAGAGAAGCGAGTCTCACTCTTAAAAAACCCTTCCCCTCCCCCCCTCCCCCCCTCCCCCCCCATGCATCTTAAAGAGTGCCCCCCAGAGTGCCCCTCCCCCCCCTAAAAAAAAGAGCCACATTTTTAAATTATTTTTTAGCAAGCTTTCAGCTTGCTTTTTTTCTTTTTTAAAATTTATTTATCCATAAAAATCTCAAGTGACTTATTTTGAAATTCGCGCCAACCTAGTAGTCACGTGACCCCCTTAAGTAGGTCACTTCCAGTCACGTGACCTATTTGAATTTCCCGCCAACATGGTGGTCACGTGACCCTCTTAAGTAGGTCACTTCCGGTCACGTGACCTATTTGAATTTCCCGCCCAAAGGTCACGTGACCGGAAGTAGGTCACTTCCGGTCACGTGACCTATTTGAATTTCCCGCCAAAAGGGAGGCCTCTCATTGGCTGCTTTTGAATTTCCCGCCAAAAGGGAGGCCTCTGATTGGCTGCAGGTCGATTGAGTAATAAACAGTACTTAACTATAGTCCCGTTCCGATACATACTATACTACTCATCTCATCACACTGTGTGCTGGCAGGGCTATGGCCAGCAGGGGTCACGAGGTGTGGTCAGTACTGACCTTTGGGCAGACCCCCACTACAAAGCTACAAACTACAAAGGCTGCCATCACCGTCATGTCTATGAATGATACAACATCTCCATCGATATGGGCTAATGACGTAGGGGTATTTGATTAATGTTTTTCCAGATATTCTGTTCACATCAGAAATGTTCAGTTCAGAATCATTTAAAAAGGCTGACACATGGAAGCGAACAGAGGGAAATATATGCATGAGACACTGAGGTCACAGTAAAATATCTGGAAAACAGTTTTGTAACCCTCTTCATGACTGTTATCTATTTTCTTCATTTTTGTGGTGGTGCTTTTGCCGTATTATGTTTAATGCAGGTTAAGTTCAAATTCAAAATTTTCTCTAAAAGAAAATGATTAAAACACTAGTTTATGAGGAAACCAACTCTCATCTCTACTCCTCCTGTATGTTTTATTTTATTTTCTATGACGCTAATGGATATACCGCTATCTTGGACATGCTATTGTTTATTATTAAACACAGCCATCTACTCATGTAATCACTGTAATGTACATAATTGTTCCTTTCAACTCTTGAAAATCGCAGTGTGAACCGTGACCTTGCTTGAATAAAAAATCTTACAATCTTACAATCTTACAAGGTCCGAGTCAATTTAGCACGACGTATGCTGTTTCTCTGTATGCATTGGTACTTATGGCCCCAATGAAAATCCTGCGATTAGTATCAAACCGAAAATGAAAATCAATTGGTAATATTCTTTGGCCTCAATGAAAATTGTACAAATGTCATGACATTCTTTCCAAACACTTGTCCAGTAGCCAGTGGGACGCTAAGCCCTCATTGTAGTGACCTCGATCAACCATTGTTCACCTCGGTATAGGGTCTCTGTCAGTGTAACCTGACTCCTGTCGGCATGGCAGGAGAAGGAAGGACATTCCCCACTTTTCTTATATATACACCTGTAGTACTACATGTAGTAGGCCACCGATAGACCAGAGATGGGCAATAAAAGGGGCCCAGGGATGCTATAGGACGCATTACCACATTGAGCCTTTTGGCTGTTCAGTGCCGAGTCTTGTTTACTGGACGAGACCCACTCTACGAACCTCAAGTGGTCTATTTAACCCGCTAAGGGCCGCAAAGTGCTGTAATGGGTTATGCTCTTTGTCGGCATGATGCATTCATGCAGCCCTGGTGCCCGTGTCCTTGTGAGTCTACTCACTATGTGGCTGATTTCATGCGCCATACCCACCATATGAGAGTGCATAAATCCTGTATGGAATGGCATGTTGCATGATTGCAGTCCTGGCGAGTTTTTCGACAGAGCTGCATGACAATACCATGTGGTCCTTAAAGGGGTCCTGAGAGGGGATCGGGATAGAGTACAGAGAGGCCGCCGAGAGGTAAACCAAGCTAAACCAGCCTCAAGTAGGCTAATAATACAGAAGGGCTCCATCAGATAGAGCAGTGAAGGCTCACCATCCTTTTATCCCACTCCCACTCCCTGCCCACCCACACGGTGGGTCGACTTGCTATCTAAAATATATGTCGACGTCTAAGCGATATTGCGAGAGCATCAAACTGGCCTAATACAAAATGTACATACAGGGAAGTACCTACCCTTGTATGTATGTTAAAACAGTGCCGCAGAAACGGGCTCAAAATTAGAAAGGATTAGCTAGTTAAAATTAGATGGATTAGCTAGTGTAAGATGGCAATTGGAAAGCCATGGCATAACCTACAAATAAAGTACTGTATACAATTCCATCAATTCCAGGTAAGTTTATACTTTGATATTGGACTGTGACCGGGATAAAACGGCTTGCCTCAACCCGTGGTACTTTAACCCTTTAAGGACCGCTTGATACTTTAATATGCCATGCCCGTTGTCGTCATGATGCATAAATGCAGCGCTGGTGAGTCTATTCACCAGGGTTAGATATCTGCATCATGCACTCTTTGGGAGTGTATCAACACTCATAGGATCGGCCTGATGCCTTAGTGTAACATTGACAGGTTACTCACCAGGGCTTCATTCATGTATCATGACGACAAAGACCAGAGCGGCCCTTAAAGGGTTTAATAGGGTCAGTCACACTATACACCTGAGATACCTATCTGCAGTGGACATTGTCTGTGCCCCGATAGGCATCTACAAGAACCAGAACGCACCTATTGTGGTCAGCAATTAGCTAGACTGGACTTCTGGTCGCATTAAAGCCTCACAATAGAGACGGATTAATGGCCACCATGGGACCTCTGTAGACCCACAATTAGTTATTAATTACCCGTGTAAATGATGCTTATCCCACAGGGGGCACCACGAGTAGATGTTTAATGGTACCCTTAGCTGCCTGGTCTATTGGGTTCAGTGAATACTGTAGTGTAAGTAGAGGTTGTAGCTGAAGTGTTATTGTCACACGAAAAGGGAAACGCTCTTTCAAGAGGGAAAAGGCAGCTTGTCCAAATATATGTAGGCCTACATGTATGTAGAACTACATTTAATTGCCATTCAAAGTCCCCAACATTGCCTGTACAGAATAATAACAATTGACACACACAATGACATTATTGACACGTATACAATAAAAGTTATACATGTTGTAGTGTATATAATCTCTATCATTAACTATTTTAAAAAGAGCAGTGTAATACAAATGCAGTGACACCGTTAGTACATATATTATTGTAAGATTAATGACAGAAATCATCACAAAACCATCCCACACACAAAAAAGGTGTAAGGATCATTGTTATAAAGTTATTTAGCACGATATTACAGAAGTCCAACATTGCCCCTGAGGCATTAAGGCGGTAGCTGCAGGAGGAACAGCACCTAAACCAACACAGGACACTCACATCTCTATAGGGACACCCAGAGCAGGGACATGCCTGTGGCTTCTTATTTGTCCACAATACACTGTCACCTGGCTTGTCTACAGCGGTAAACATTTAAGGGCCACATACTGTTTTGATAATATATGCTTTATATAGTGCTGGTGCATGAATGCAGCCCCGTCGAGTAACTCACCAGTACTGAAGGGTGGACATGATGCATGAATACAGCCATGGTGAGCAGAATCGACCGGGTTCCATTCATGTAGCATGACATCAATGGTCATTAAAGATATATTATGCACATTAAAGCCCTATGCGGCCGTTAAAGTGTTAACCACCTGGTGGGGTCAGGGGTGGTGGGGCGGGGCTGGGGGTGGCAGTAGACTGGTGTATATTTGTACACTTATGTCCACAGTGCTACTTGTGCCGCCGGCCAGGCCCCCAGACCCCTGCATAAAACAGCCACCCCAGGCACAACTCTCCCCACGCCTTCCACTCCACTCAAAGCTTTATGAACATCTAATGAGGTGTCTGCCCCCGGTCAGAGTTCACAGAAGGTGACATGTCATTTAAGGGCTGCACCTATAGTGCTATGCCCGTCATGATGTATTAATGCAGCTCTTGCGAGTAACTCACTAGGACTGCATTCATGCATCATGGCGACCGTATAGAGGCTTGGTTACCACCTGAGGATACCCGAAGGCTCGGTATGATGCATGAATGCAACCCTGGTAAACAGGCTCATCATGGCATGATTAAAACATTATGCGGCCCTTAAAGGGTTAGCTAAGGGAGACATATGGATACGTGGCTTGGAAATATATAGCTCTCCTCAATTCTATGTGGGCTATATTATCACCAAAATATATCTTGAATGCATCAGGGGTACACTCATAGTTTTGGTGGACAATGCTTAAATAATATGTTTGTTTAAGAGAGGCTGCCCTTAGAGCTGCTTGTATACAGGTATGTAATTGAGGTACCCGGTATTTGCAGTGTTATGCCAGTCATACAATGGATCTAATATAATAAGGGGGGTCTAGATGGGGGGTTCCCATGTCGCCTGTCGATTTTAAGAAATGCTCATGTCATTTGTCAGTATCTTTGTATTTCTCCTGTCATTTGTCACTAGGCTCCATGTCGCCTGTCGATTTTAAGAAAAGGCTATGTCCCCTGTCATTATTTTTTAATTCCTCTTGTCATTTGTCACTAGGCCCCATGTCGTCTGTCGATTTTAAGAAAAGGCCATGTCGCCCTGTCGATTTTAGGGGTCTACACCCATAATAAGGATTTAGACATGGTCCTTTCAGTGTGTTGAATGGAATTTGCCGACAAAGAGTATTGGGTACTTTATAAGCTTGGAGGAGGGGCAATCGTTTTGTATTGATTGGCTCTTGTAAATGGTACTGATCTGCTGACCATAATCGCATAATACCGTTCAGCTATACGTCGGTATAGTATGTGCATGCTTTCCTATATAACATACAATGTAACATAGTGTAGTGTGTAATAGTAGGGAGAAATATTAGACACACTTGACGTGCCGTCTCAATATTGGGAGGAGAATCTCCGAAAGAAGCTCTGTGCACACAGGACCTTTAGAAGCCGTGGAAATGAGAGGAAACCCTTCATGTTCATCACCCACAGCTACCTTCAGGGTTTCTCAACTTTCTGGAAACTATTTCTGTGTAGAGTAATTGGATATAGGGCCCCTTTAATGCATTGTTCTCCATTGCATGTCTCCCTGTGTGGAATCATTGCACAATGAACCATGCAAACAATGGCCATGAAATAGGGTCGTAATGAGAAGAAAATATTGACAGTAGGCTCGGGATCACATAGAGAATGAGAGGCTTAAAGGGGCATTCTCACCACTCGCACTTACCACATAGTAGACTAGAACAGTACTAGAATTGTGAGTGAGATACGCTCGGTGATTATGCCACTTTAAGTGGCCAATAGTGAACAATGACGTGTATCTACATGTATAAGGGGACGTGTATACTCACTGCCGCCATGACATGGGTCACTACTTCCGGTATAAATATATACCAGACACATGATAGCACGTGGTACTCAGTCAAATGTGTCCAATACTGGCTCACATACAGCCCACTATATCCTATATGTAGACTATACTTGAATATACAAAATCTAAAATCTTCCTAAAGCAAGTCCATAACATGTCACATAGAACGCTTATCCCCTTGCTTATATTGTGACAGTGTAGGATCATGCATTTGACCCAGCTCCATTATTGTGGCAATATCCACGTTTGATTTCGTCTTTTGGTATTCTTATGTCGGTTTGTAGTTGTGAAACTCTTGGCAATGAACAAACACTTCAGGAAGTCAACTTCTATTCAAATACAGAGAAGCAGAATATAGGGAAAGGCAACTGAAGCCATAACGCCCCCACAGTGGGTTTAGCCCAGACTGTACTTTGTGATTACAACCTACAATAAGGCCCCCTATCTAAACCCTGCACTCACCCACCTCACCAGACATCATCCACGTTCAGAAAATGCGGGACTCAGTGGAAATTCAATAGGGGCGATTTGGCGATATGCAAATTGGGTATTATCATCCTCCATCTGAAATTTCTTTTTTAAACAGGAAGTCGCTGATTTAGGCCTAAAAAAAGGTGTGTTTCAGGTAACATGGCAAGAAAACGTAGGGTCGGTAGGTCAGATATATTTTAACACTTTTTTTTTTAAACACCAAAGTACCAGCCGGCCTCTCCATAGACCCTCTCAAATTGTCCAAAAAAGTGTGAAAATACGAAAATTTCTTCAACATTGCATGAAAAAACGTAGGGTCGACCCTATTTTGGTAGGGTCGGTCGGGTGACCTAAAACTTTTTTTTTGGCCTTAGCATAAAAAGGGATAATTTAGAGGCCCAAAAGCCTGCGGGATTCAGGGAAGCAAGCCTCAAAACCGCTGGAAGATACATGGTGCCCCCTTGTACCTGGAGTGCGGAGACTGGTCCCTCCAGGGTCTGTGCCCTCCAGTGTTGATCCCTACTGGAGGGGCTGGTACCCAGGGTTTGGGTGTCACAGACACACACCATGAACAACTATCATGTCAGAGGTTTGGATAGAAAACATGCCCCAACCAGAGACATGACCCGCTTATTTGGCACTGAGAAACTTCTTCTTTTCTTCCCACATGAAAGATCCCTGTTGCAAAGCACCAGTTCTGGCCGAGACTCCACGCAATGTCCACTAAGGACTGCATGCCTTCCCGTTATTGCTTTTTGGTATAATTCTGTCAGTTAGATGTAATATTCTATATACCATATACAGGTATAAAGAACAGATGTTCAGATCTGTTATCTATTGCATTCCATTGTATCACATTTTGTATAGTAAACGTTGTAACTTGCCGCCCATATAGGATGAGACCGTCCTGGCCCTAACCATGTTATCCATCATCATGACTGGGTGTGTGCTGTGTAAACGAGATGACAGGTCCATGCCCTACCCATGGAGTGCACATCCTTACGTTTTAGATACATACTGGCACTTCTCAATGTATCTGCTTTGTATCAACTAACAGTTAATTGTATTTTAAGTAAAGCAATTATACAAAAAAGTACAATATATTATATAGAATGTCTGTGTGTAGGATGGTTCGTAAAGTAAGCTAAATCGACAGTCTTTTAAAATGACTGTCAGTCGAACCTTTTTTGCCGGGCTTTTTTGTCTTGTATTACTCTACTGCCCATAATGGATTCTATCACCAAGTGCTCCACACTTCAAAGCAAGAATCCCAAACATAGATGACGAGGAATGTCAGCGAGCTATTGAAGAGGACGTTTTACTATGACAAGATGTTCAAGGAATGGTGAAAACAAATAAAAATCAAAGAGAGAACAATTGGAATGATAGTTTTGCACGTGCCTCTATTTATCTTGTGAATGCCAAAAACGATACCCAATAGACAATACCAAAGAGACACCTAATCTACTACATGTATGTACATTTGTATATGGATCTGTTTGTTGAGGGAAGACAAAGGTTGACGATGGCGGCAGGGGGGAAATCACTTTGTAAGTTGCAGTGTTCCTAAGACATAAGCCTTTCATTTAAAAAGTAGGGTGTCAAAATATTTGGCCCGATCAAAGAACCCTGCGTCTTTCCAATATATACTTCTCCTCCTCTAACGCCATGTCTGACGCCTTCCACCATTTTTTTGTGTTCACAAAAGTAACACTTGTCTCCACTTGACGTGGACCAACAAGCAGGGTCTTTAATATACGCACCTTTCTACGACACCATCTCTTTAAGGGCCGCTTAGTGTTTTAATTTGCTATGACAAATACACACATGCAGCCCTGGTGAGTAACTCGCCAGTGCTGCGTGCACTCCCTTTGTGAGTGCACCGACCCTATATATCTGGCATGATGCATGCATGAAACTCTTCCACATGTGTAGTAGACTCACCAAGGCTGTATTGAGCATGATTATACAGTATCGGCCCATGGCAGAGCACATTCAAGCACTGTGTTACCCTTAAAAGGCCAAACACACTTTTATTACCACACTCTCACACCTCACTCCCTCTCATGTTGGCCAACCCCAGCCAGGACAGCCCCACGGCCTCTTTACAGGTACACCTGAATGGGCCTTGGTGCAGGTGGGGGTGGGGTGTAGATTGATACGTGCTGGAGGAGGGAGATGGCCATACTAATCAACCCAGCTGGATACAGTCAGCTTTACCTCAGGTGACAGTGTAACTGCTGGGCCAGCTAAATGGGAAGAACTCTTGCTGGTTGTGGCTTGACTGGCTTGAATGATTCACATTTACTGATGCAACATTCCATTACTCCCATGCCTACTCAGGTGTGTTTCAGGTTATATGGTCTGAAATTCTATGGTTGGAAGGTAGGATAATCTTTTTAATAGCCCCAAAATAGCCTGAACCACATTCTTAACATCCACCTATCTCTCAAAGAGTATCTTTCTCAACTGAACTTGGAAAGACTGGGCCAACTTAAGTCGACCTTTTACCCCACCCCCTACACTATTTAGTACCAGGCGGGCTGTATATATGTGGCAGTGTATATATTTGCTCTGGGAGCAAACTTACTGTACAATTATGTTGAGAGGGCTTAGAAGTGCCCCCAGCATGGGTGCTTGAGTCGGCGCCGGGGTGCTGGTTTTAGGGGCGTTAATTAAACAAATATCCCTTCCCGCTGAGCACTTAAAGCACTTCCTATTGAGCAGCCATGATCACCTCTAGTGGTCCTCTACCTACAATTACCGCCAACAGGTGGCACTACGTGTCATGAAGAGGTGGGAGAAGGGGAGGCACTCAGCTACGGAGACACAAAAGGGTCAGAATGAAGTTTGAATAAAGTTAGAATAAATAACTAAGTCAATGTGTAAAATGCAATGGTAACTTTAAAAAATCACAATCACTTTTCAGTTTTCAAAATCACTTTTCAGTTTACATTTTACACTTTTACTTTGCTTTATTTCAAACTTTATGTTGGTCGTTATGGGCCTCTGTACTCAGTTACTTTCATTGTGTCTTGCGTCTAGTACAGTGTGTACATTCCCGGATTCTAATCCGGGAAATGGCAGGCTTCCCGGGGGAGCATGGAAGGGGGGGGGGATTTAAAGTTGGGAGCGACAAAGCCATTTGCTATAGACTGTGGTAGATGTACTCTGTGTACTTTATATACCAGGAATATGTACACCTAGGAATGAAATCCATAGTATATTATTCACCTCAGGCCTGTCTGAGTATGGGAACTGTGGATTATTCTAACACTATTTACAGTAGGATCCTATTCCGTGTTTCTCTGAGTGTAATATGTTCCATAGAGTGGCTAAATGGCATGGAAAACAGCAAGAAATATGGGTCCACATTAGTCGAGCTAAACATGCAACCAGACCCTAATCTCCACGAGACGAGACGGTAATCCCATAATAAACCCCTGAGAATTCATTAACCCGCTTACCTCTTCCTTAAAATCCCTTAAAGTCCCAGCACACAGCGGGGATCTAACGGTACATAATGAAAACGAGAGCTTTACCCAGTCTCTGTTCTACCTCACTAAGCGCCAACAGACGCATGGGGTGGGCTGGAGGAGGGGCAGTGGTCAGTGGTGGTGCTGTGTTGGGGTGTATTGTCCGGTGATTGTTTGTGGCTGATTGTTCAGGTATTGTGAGGCATCAATGGCCTCTTGTAAGCTGAGTCTATAAATGCTGCTGCCAGTGGCGGGCAAGTGGCGGCTGGGGGCGTGCACGGGGGGGGGGGGGGGTGCTGTATGGGGGCGTGACGGGGGTGTAGGTGGGTGCTGGCGCCCCAAGCCTTATGGGCAGCCGTTTTAATGTAGGACTGCCCCCTTTTATCAATATTTAATTGTATACAGATATATATCCCTTTAGGTTTTATTGGACAAATCAGAAAAGAGACCCGCATGAATAATTATACTGCTGTGTCTGCCATTTGTCTTATACCTGGGTCCGTTAACCATGTTTTCGGTAAACATCTGTTAGTGAATGCTACTTGAGATCGGTGGTGATCATGCAATTTCTCAACCACACCGCCACAGGACACATCCCAGATATATGCAACATACTTATTTTAAACATATCTACCACAAAGGCCTGCCATAGAGTAGACCTTACCCGGGGGTCTGCCCCGTACCTGGGGGTCTCAATATGAAGGTGGAACCTGTCATTTGGACGTCGCCACACACAGACACCTTTAGAATCCCACCACACTGTGATCTACCACCACCCGGATACATCACACATTTACACTATTAAACCACTGTGTATTGCCTGTTCACATATAGGGGTGCCAACACACAACAGGGTACAGTGCCACCCCGGTGTACCACCCAGATAGCCATACACACCTACAACGTGGTGCTACCCCCCCCCCATCTCAGTACACACACACACTTCTTTCACACTTTTCTATAGAAGTTACAATAAAGCTATATCATTATTTATTTCTAAATAATCTAATCTGAATCTATATCATATGCTCTCTCCCGACACTCAGTGGACACACACCTGCGTTCCACAACGGGACACTAGCCTCCCCCTATTATCCCCCCTATTTCTATTGACATTTTGTAGAATAAAAAAACCACCTATGTTTGGGAAACACTATTTTCCCTCGGCAAACGCACCCTCTTTTTTTAAGATAAATGTCTGCCCACACAAGATTCTCCCATTATATGATAATAAGATAATAAATGTGGGTATAAGGAGTGCTAAGTCCCTATAAAAGTGAATAAACAGTTCGTTTATTTAGAAAGCATATTACAATGTACATCTACCATGATGCATACAGATACGTCAGCGTGAATTTATAAGCTGATGATTAAGGGGTGCCCCCCCCCCCCTCATACTAGGGACGACTTGCATACTGTTTGTTCTAGTAAAAAGCTTGATGTAAGGCGAAGTTACAGCTTACTTAATTTGATGTACAAGTTCTCTAGAAAACCTGGTAATGTTGTTGTGCCGACTCGGGTCCTAAGGAGTCATGATAAAATTAAGCTGAAGGTGCAGCGCCCTAAGGGCCAACGGTATAGAGACATTCCTCTGTATAGGGGCTACGGTCTGTGGAGTAAGCTTGATTCAGATGTACAACACCTAAATACCTTGCGTATATTCATGTGCAAAATTAAAAAGTAATAACTGTGAAATCTGTGATATTCATGATATGGCACACTATTCGTGTGTATGCATATTGATCCAGTTCATTGTGTATCTTGTAGTCTAATACTGGGTAAACGGTAATATGAGTATATATGAGATATTCTCATGAAGAACATCAATGCCAGGTTATGATCGATGTGGGCCTAGGCTGTCATCATTTCTATTGTTATCGCTGTCACTCATCTCCAGCGTTTGGTCTAATTATTGGTCTACTGTGTATAATGGATTGTATTAGAGTGACGACTGTATAATTTACCCCTAGTCCCTCAGGTTCCTAACAATCTGCTCACTTTATCACCTACTACATGTCTTGTGTCGTCCTGTTTTTTTCTGTGGATAATCAGTAAAGTATTGTCTCTCACTGAATGTTATAATTGTAATTTGATCAACACTCAAAATGGACTTTAGAGCTGTGATTACATAGCTGAGTGTCTAGCGTTATAATGACCTAATATATCGGAAATGTATAAAGTTAATTAATATAAATGGTGACCTACACCTATTGACGTCATTCCCTAATATTTCCTTATTCTATTTTGCTGGGTCATATTATTTTCATATTTTTCACTGTGTTCATGCTTGGCTCTGATTGAAAAACGTGACTTGTTCATTGAATTATTGCCAATAAAAACTTTACCAACAACAACAACATTATACATTTGCTTCCTATGCCATTTCGACGACATCACTTACTCCCTCTCCCTGGCTAGACAGGAGTAAATGAGTGGACAGCCAGTTTTACAGATTGGGTTAGATTGGGAGTACAGGATATGCAGAGACATGGACACCACCACTAACCACTTGGTCAAGTTGGTGTTAGATATCTACTACTGACGGAGTCGCGTAGACCTCATATTCAATTGACTTCCTGTGTCTCATCCAATACAAATAAAACACCTCACCCTATAGATTGTAATGGGAAAACACTTCTACAAAACTAGACATAGCTAGCCTGGGTCTATTATAAGGGAAAGTATAGATGCACATAATGATTAATTCTCTGAGTGGTAATCTGTTTAGGGCGATACATCATGACCCTGGGCAGGGAGGCAGTGTACCGTTTCGTACCTCTGTGTACAGGTGGGGCGTCCCACACATAAGGGGACTGGCGTTTATTTAAGTTATTATAGCTTCCTGTCAACTATAAACAACATTCATCAAAAGACACTTCTCACACTTTTATGTCAATGTGTTGGGGGCTGGACGGCAGCTTGCACTGGTAGTGTGGGTGGGCTCAGGGAGAGGAGGGGGGGATCAGTACTAACAGTAGTTGGGGGGGGGGGGGGGCGGTGCTCGGGGCACTGACTGACCACCTGTTCCAGGTGAGTCAAAAGGCTGCTGACCATGGTCCAGTTGGTCATTTCCCCATACCACCACATCACATCGTTCCGCTAATGTTTATAGTATTCCATACACTGACACACACTTCTAAGGCTTTAAGAATTCAAAATAGATAAACCAGATATTGGCACTGAATGATAATCACATCTAGAGACAAAAGAAAGGCTTGAAAATCATGCTAACACCTTTCACAGTGTGACTTTGAATGCTTTATAATAAAAATGAATCGATATGATTATGTTGATAGACTTTGTTGAGAGGTCTCATGTTATTTCATTCACTGTATGTGTCACAACGTAACCTATGCAGCATAGGTAAGCTCGATCCACCACCACATTTCATTGACACCCCATAGTACTGTAACTGTATACTCCTTGACATAAGAAATATAAAAGAGCTGAAAAGCGGGAACCCTGACAATAAAGAGGCGGGATATAGACTTGTCTCAAGTAGCTTCTCTGAGTACATTCCAGGTTTAGTAGGCCGCGTCCATCCATCACTCTGTCAATGCGCCATGCTCATCTAACACTCCATATAGGACAAACATGGTCAGGCAGAGAGACATGATATATTGGTCTGCAGACCAGCCAGTCACCCAATCCCAACTGTATGACTTACTACCAGGGGCTTGCGTACTGCCTGAGGAATGCCACTGTAGGTATTGTTGGGGTAAACCCTGCTGCGCCCCCCCAAAAAAGGGTTTGCTTCAGGTCACCCGACCGACCCTACCAAAATAGGGCCGACCCTACGTTTTTTATGCAATTTTCGTATTTTTACCCTTTGTTGGTCAATTTTAGGGTCTTCGGAGAGGCCGGCTGGTACTTTGGTGTTTAAAAAAAAAAAGAGTAAAAAAAAATTAAAATCCAACCTACCGACCCTACGTTTTCTGGCCATATTACCTGAAACACACCTTATTTTTTTGCCTAAATGGAGGTTTTGTGATAGAATTCATGTCTGTAATGGAAGTCAAATACCCCTTTTAATGTGTAATATAGCGCAGGTATACGTGGGCCTAAGCTCATTCAAAGTACTAAACGGAACTGCCAACAGTGGTAACACTATCCTATTCCCCACTATTTCTATCTCTTTTTTTAAATCAAAAAAAGTTATTTTACATAAATACCTTCCTTACCTAACTTTTTTTTTTTTTTTTTTTTTTTTTTTCAGCCTGCACGAACATCCACCGCCACCCCCCCCCCCCCCCCCTTGTTGTTAAAAAATTACCACTCTCTTAGTTCAAACAAAACCCTCATAAATTTACAGATGATTGAATAAGGCCTGCCTGTATATAACTATAGGTTGAGTTTGGCGCGTTTATTGGTTACCATTATCAGTGTTGATAAATTATCCCACATTTAAAGGAGCTATCTGGAGTAGTCTTGAAGTTCAATAGACCTACCCATACGGACTTTATTGTATTTGACTTCAAGGAGGCGCATGTCGGATATGGTATTTTCAAGTATGGACATGGTGCCGCAGGGTCCCCAGAGTTCCAATATCATGAATATGCAGACATGGACAATTGTTTCATTTCGGTCAGTAACCAAATTAAACAATCTTTTAAATAGATGCGTGTGTGACATTTTTCACATTTAGAAAATACTACGCCTGATGAAGATCAATTAATATGATCGAAACGTGTCCCTTTTTATATGAATTCCTCATCCACTATCCCAATGAACAACTTTGTCATCTGACAATAAACCACTTATTCTGATTTGTTTCTTGTCTGTTTTTCTGTTACGCCAGGAAACGTTTACAAATGACATAACCAATTTTGGGAATATCTTTTTTCAATACGCCCCACCCCTCACTGTTTTGGGCAAATTAGCCATTGCCATTTAACCCCAAGACCCCCCCCCCCCCCCACACACACACACACCCGTTGGCAGGTGACATCATTTGTGCACATTCTCACAGTTTGTAGCAATTGTACATGGTCTCTTTCTCATGCTTTCAAACTGTGACAAACCCATGAATAACCTACAGTTCACCTTGATACTGCAGTAGGATGCCTACATGGTACATGTCCTGTGGTGTACAGCCAACACTGTAATAACCTACAGTTCACCTTAATACTGCAGTAGGATGCCTACATGGTACATGTCCTGTGGTGTACAGCCAACACTGTAATAACCTACAGTTCACCTTAATACTGCAGTAGGATGCCTACATGGTACATGTCCTGTGGTGTACAGCCAACACTGTAATAACCTACAGTTCACCTTAATACTGCAGTAGGATGCCTACATGGTACATGTCCTGTGGTGTACAGCCAACACTGTAATAACCTACAGTTCACCTTAATACTGCAGTAGGATGCCTACATGGTACATGTCCTGTGGTGTACAGCCAACACTGTAATAACCTACAGTTCACCTTAATACTGCAGTAGGATGCCTACATGGTACATGTCCTGTGGTGTACAGCCAACACTGTAATAACCTACAGTTCACCTTAATACTGCAGTAGGATGCCTACATGGTACATGTCCTGTGGTGTACAGCCAACACTGTAACAGTCCATCACCTCTGTGTACAGCCCCTTTAAGGCCCCCCCTCACAGGCCCCACAGCCCCCCCCCCCCCCTCACTTAAAGGCCGCATAGTGTATTCATGCATCTTGCCTTATTGTCATGATGCATGAATGAATCCCTGCAATCATATGGCGAGTAGACTAAAGGACAGAGCACATTAAAAGCACTATGCGGCCCTTAAAGGTGTATAGGCGGGGGTATAGGCTATGCTGAGTCCACGTTCGACGTGCCGACCACAGGCTTTTTTATCTCCCAGGTTCGGAATGTGGGTTAACCACACGGCTCCAAACAATCATTAATTATTTCAGCTCTGCAGATAGGTTTAAATCCAGAAAACGATGCGTTACACTATCGACATACAGGAAGGACCCTAGCTACGTATATATACACGTGTATTGATGGAACCATGCATTAGACCCCATTTGACGTACCTATATGGTCTTAGAGAATTCTATTACCAGTTGTGTCAATTGAGGGTTTGACAAGAGCTTTACGAAAATGTGAATGCAACTTTTAGTACTTTCACTAGGTAGCATGCATCCTGTTAGTGTTGAGGGTCACATAGATTATATAGACTAACGGTGTTTTACCATTATGGACATACACTATTGTGATAGAATATACCTACAAAAAGCACCTTTAAGTGCACAACGGTGTAATTAGTGAACTTCAAAAGTAGACCACTAGGAGGATGGAATGTATGTCTATTGGCTCTGTTGACAAGCCCTGTGAGTGTGACGAGGAGTTCAGGGGCAGTCTTACCCCTTTAAGGGCCGCATATTGTCTTAATAATGATATCCCCTTTGTCAGCATGATGCATTCATGCAGCCATTGAGTCTACTCACTGCATCCATGCATCATAACGATAAACAATATAGCTTAAAGTACTGAAAGTCCATGGATAAAGCAGTAGTGAGTTGCAACACTGTAAAACGTTGTACTGCATGACGATGGCCTGAGGAAAAAACTTTCACCTGACAGCAGCAAATATGTGGCTGCTCCTCCTGTGCGAGTCTGGGAGGAGGCAAAAAGTTGTCACAGGTGGTGGAGGAGGGCCTGGGGACAGGTACATGTACACAAAGCGGGCACACGGGGCCGAGATCCACTCGTGGATGCAGGAGGGGAGCAGTGCTTAACGCCGACTTGGGAGTGAAATGGGCTGTAACGCTGGGAGTGGGGAACAGTGAGGCTGATCTCTATCTGCACAGCTCCAGTTCAACTCCAACTCCCTGCTCCTCCATGAGCCTCAACCCTTAGGGATGTGTTTGAGCATTAGTGTAAACCGAGTCGCGTGGGAATTATCAGGGCAGTGGGTTTAGTGTACTACAGTAAAGAATCCTAAAGAACCAACACTGCTGGGGGCCTGGAGAAGGGAGCCCAGTCCGCCCCCGCCGGGTGCAGGCCGCCCACGTCCCGGGGAGGGCTCCTGGGGAGGCGGTCTCCAGGGTAGCACCTGGACATAGGCGGCACCTGTGGTAATATGACGCCCCACTCACCTGCTTGTTCTGCAGATCCGCTCGTTAACGTTACACAAAGTAAAACCCATGGTAAGAGTGGTGTTAGATCCATCCTGCAGCCGGGGGCGTGTAGGACCCCGCTCCGTGCGTGTCTTGTTGGCCGCGTTTGGTGCAGCGTCTCCCGCCTCCAGTCCCTACCCAATCCGGTCCCTGCTCGTTACCACGGCCGCTACACGGGGGCGCCACCAGCGGACCACCACCCATGCTGCCCTCTAGCTGCCTGACGCCGTATTAAAGTGTTCATGTGTGCTTGGGGGGGGGGGGGGGGAGGTTTACAAATTTGGTTTCTTGTCCCGAAAGTATTATTGGGTTATACTCTTCAAATACTTGGCATAACGAGTTTACATGCATCTTCCCATCACCTGGTACTCTCTGGTAGTGGCCTAAATCTAACATTACATGATTCATATGTCAAATATACGTACCGTCATGTGGATGCTAAAATATACTTTAGATAAAAGTTTAACAGTTAGATTGGTATCAGTATAGTCTCACTAACACATCAATAGTCACACATAGCAGCCGATCCCATACACATTTAATAAAGGCCCAATATTCATTAGCCAATTTGTAGGTTCCATCACCCGATAGACCCACGACAAACCACTGGAGAACAGTGGCGTGGTTGTTGTGGGTGTATCGTCTGATGGGACGTACAAATCAGCTGGTGAAAATTGGACTCAAGCAGGCAATTAAAACAGAACTCGCAGCATTTTACGAAAGAAAACTTTGTATTCTGACGTTAGATATTACAACTGATTCGTGTACAGTCGAGTTGGCGATATCTACACATTGGGGATGGCGGGCTTACACGGGAGCCCGCTAGCACCCCGTATTACACTCTGCACAGTGGGTTACTCCAGGCGCCTACCATATACTTTATTATATACAAACCATGTTACACAGACTACTAAGGCTCAGTACACGTCGTAATTACAAGGATATTACACAACAAAACTGCCTGCCCAGTCGGCAGGTTTGACACTGACACGGTGACTACACACAGGGTACGAGGCGCACGGCCAATAGTGCGGTAACCACCGCCCACAAGTCTACAACGACAACATTTACACCCTCTGGTGGGCAGACCACGCGATAAGCCCCGGCCCGGGGTCTTGGCAGTTGAAGGCAATCACACACATCCGTATTAACAAGCGACACGTATATAGTATAATTAATGTCGGTGACCGCTGCACCGGGGGAGAAATACACCGTCCTGATGTCAATGTGGACAATATTATCAATTCTGATACATGTACCTATAGAAGGATGATTAATAGGGATACAAATATATTATGATTCGAGGGAAAATTACCTATGAATTGGAAAGGTATATATTCATTAAGGAAATTGACATGGAAGAACTACTGATATTTTTTATGGATACCTTCGCTTTAAATACTTTCGGGTAAGTTTCTATTTAACTCGTATATGTTTTATCTGGTTGCAGTGAGTATGTGGTGAGTACAATACACCCAGGTCGTAATGAGACCAACAGGTGGGGGAACTGGGGTCTGGGACCATAGTCCAGTAAGGGCAGCATAGTGCTTTAATGCACTCTGCTCTGTGTCATGATACAGTCATGCAGCACTGGCGAGTTACTCACCAGGGCTGCACTTATGAATCATGACAACAGATGATACAGTGCATTAAAGCACTATGCTGCCCATAAAGGGCTATGGTGCCTGTACAGTAAACTACAACCAAAGAGACATGGAGGACAGGACCAACAAGGCCACCTCTACCTCACATGATGCAGCCTAAGACACCAACAGCTGCCCGCCATCTTGTACCTCAGTAACATGCACTTCAACAGGTTATTAACGCCCCTCAGCTCAGTTACAAAAGGAACTGATTTTCTTTAAAAGAAAATTATAAAAAAACACTATTATTATAAAGACATGCTGATAGTATGTATAGTACTTACAAATGCTGTTATACAAATTATTACATTCAATATAATGCAGCTTAATAAGATTTGTCCTGACATTACATGCATAGTACATCTACATTTGTCAATAAATTACTTGGGAATGACTGATTGGCAAATATCTACAAAAGAAGGCACCCTCCCTTCTACACCAACACTTAAACACGAACACCGACACCACTGCGCGCAGCCAGGCGGTGTGAAGGTCACAGCAGCGAGTGACTCGATCCTGCTCGGCACAACTCAAAGAGCAAGGCACTCACCGAGTGCTGTATAATCACCCGGTCTGCACGGGGGGACAGCCAGGGCACAACTAAAACTGTACAGGAGAAGTAGGGACTGTGGGCATACACTATGGGTGGTGGTAGGGCACAGCGGGTGGGGCGTAGCACGGCTAGCTTACCTAACCACCGCGTCCTAGCGGGGTCAGCGGGTTAACGTAGGGAGGATATGGGGAGTCTTCAGGCCTTATAATAATAAGGGCAGGCACTCTGAGTGATTAAAAAACCATAATAATATAGAGGCTTTACATCAACAGACAGTCCCCTGACACTAATCAGTTAAACGTATATATGTAGCAGGGCTCGATATTATGACACGTCCCAACAACAAAATTGCACAGGCCACGTGGTGTTGGCACGACATCAAAAGCACCCCGTCTTTTTTAATATAGTTTTTTCAAAAATAGTTATACAAAACTTGTATATAAATATCCATTTAACAAAAGGAAAACGTCAAGTCTTACTAATTCGAACATGTCTAGAGCTACTTGTTCATGGCTCTTCTCAACATACTCAAGATGATGTTGCATAGCAAATGGCATAGAGATGGGAAGTTTACAAAACGCCTTAATAATGAGTAAACTTGTACAAAGTCTGAATTGGTGACACCAATATGTGGTACAATTACCTGTCATTGAAGCTAGAGACTGGAGTAATACACAGCTCTGGTAGACTGCATGGTCCAAGGAGGTAACTGTATACCAAGCTCAACCATGTGGACCCACTTATGAAGTGTTGCCCCATATCAGCATAGTAATTAATATCTTATTATGAATGAGTAACTACGCAAACCTATCACTTGCAAAATATCCACTGTATTATTGGGCTTCTGAACAATTTAAATGCAGTTATTCCAAAGGATGGGTCTGGAAAAACATCCGTTCCTGCATAAATGGGTGCCAAAATGGGTAAATGGGTAAAATGGCGCATTGAAGTCTCCCTTTTTGGGGGTGGTCGGGCACATAAATGCATGATCTGACCCCTGCGGGTACAGCGTATACAAATACATGCTAAACTGTCTACGTTAAACAAGACCAAATTGCATAATATAAATATGTTATGGTCCTCAGTCGACCTTGCATAATCTACTGCCTTACACAGTATTATATTCACTGTCACTACTGTCGGTCAGAATCTTCTGATTTCCCATTGTGCTCGTACAGTACACAAACACCGTGAAAACCTCCTTCAGGGTAAGCATAATGATGAAGTCATAGGGCACTGCTATATCTACTGTCACCAATAATATCATTGTGTCATTATTATATCAAGCTTGGTTTCAATCAGAGGCCACTTGAATCCCGCCACGTTATTCAGCAGTGTTCGCGGGTCGCGGGAAATGCTAATAAATACTGTGAGGTCTGCTTGTATCACGTAAGACAAAACTGTAAGGGCCGCATAACGCTGTGCTGCACTATAACCGTTGTCGTATTATGCATGAATGCAGCTCTGGCGAGTTACTCACCAAAGCTACATACAAGCATCATAGCAATGCAATATTTTGTCGATACACCCCTGAAGGATTAGCACGATGCAAGAATGCAGCTCTGGAGGGCTGCATTGATACATCATGACGACAATGGGCATTGTCCATAACAGGACTATGCGGCCCTTGGAGGGCTAAGTAAGAAGAGGGTAATAGCCTAAACCAAACCTAACCGCCTCATAACGGCCTTAGCTGCAGCGGTCGGTGGGTGGGTCGGGGTGGGCTTCTAATATACGTCTATCACATACAAAGTACACGGGCGACTGGAAGGAAACTATGCATTACTATCTCATACCGCAAAGAAGACCTGTACATAGAATAACAAAATATAGCTTCATCTTAAAGACATTGAAAAACAGAAGTGGTAAAATTACTACATGTAGTAGAAAAAAACATTATTATTTACGGTACCTCGATCTGGAGCTAAATGTCGAATCAGTTTATATCATTGATTGGTACAATTTGGAATACGACTACTTTCCTTCTGTCCCCATTAATCTAGACCGATAATTAAATGCGGTAAATAAAACCACAAGAGGAAGGTTCAATCCGATTTAGCGATACCACAAATGCATTTGGGATGGTATGACGCCATCATATATACACATAATCTCTACTGATTAGACCTGTTCCCTGTCCCACTGGGCCTGGGTGAACAAGTCTTTTTCATGGGCTACTTTCAGAATCAAGCAACATCGAACGCAATCCATAATACCCAATAGTACTTGGTCTGCTTGCACTATGGTCGAGCCACGGGTGTGCTGGCCCTGGAACCTGGCATGCATTCTCATTATTTGTACATACTTTAATATACAAACATCCCAATATGGGTATGTTAACCCTATTAGGACACCATAGCGTGTCAATGTACTACGCCATCCATAAATGGTTAACTTGTCTCAGTGCTGCATACCACATCTCCTAGCTTAACTTTCATGATATTGCTACATCTCTCTACAAGAGAAACCCAACTTATTTTGCACTTATCTCTTTAATTAATAATTTACACATAATTATTCCACATGTCAGTTAGCAGCAGCAGCCTCTACCGACATCCCGGCAACCCATGCATCTCTCACCAGGGAACTATAACTTGTATTTCAGACTGAAAAGGGAATTACACTCATTGCAATATAATCTCTAACTTATGTCTAGGTGTCCAACTCTGTATTATGTCACATTGGTATTTGTCTCACCTAGCAACTTAGCAAGCCGTTATTTTGAGAGGCATCAAGGTAAAGATGGGCACGCATGTTAGTTTTAGTTCACTCTAGCAAAAATATACAAAACATTATCTCCGAGTTGTATTGCTATTACATGTAATATCAATATATTTGCCCACAAAAACCAGCTAAGCCACGTACATGTTAAGCACATTCAGAAAATCATTTCACACTTTAAATAAAAATCTCAGTCTGTACAGGTCTAGGCTGAGAGTATAATCACCACTACTGTGGCCCCTCTTAGCCCGAGTATTTACCTAATCATTTTGACACAACTCTCTAATTCCTTTGCATTATTACACTTCACATGTGCGTTTTTGTACATTTTCTCACACTTTAAATCCTAACCCCCCTCCCGGGTCAACAGCAAAGAATAAACCCAAAGACTTCAAGAACACAATTCACCGAGTTTTAAGTCCTGTTGACCCCCTACTAATAATTTGTATACCTCTTTTTTGGCCGCAGCTAAAAACTCAATGGCAACGTATTGTCCCTGTTGTAGGACTCTTTTCAGTTGAAAAACAAGAGTATCTAAAACCTAAAAAATGCAACTCAAGCCATAGCAGGGTCATGTATGGCTGTAGCCATAGTAATCACAGACGGTCAGACCACGAGGGTGAGGCCAGGGTTCAGTGTGGGGAGCAGGGTGTAAGCACGGCCGGTCCACACTCATGTTGTTGTTATTGTCACATACCAACTAGCATCAACTTGTATGTTTTTAACCTTTCATGATCCAGCACAGGTTTACAATGGTTCAAGTTGGGCTGGTGACCACCATGTGGTGGACAGTGCGGCCCGTGTTACATCTGGTAGTGTACACCACACTAGCAGCAGCTCCCTCAGTCCCAACATGCAGTCAGCTCGTCCCGCCGGGTGACGAGGGGTTGAGGCGTGGTGTAGGTAGACTTGGGTGGCAGTTATTGTTATTTCGGCGGCTTCATGTTGGGTGGCAGGGTGGAGGACTTGGGCTGTCGGAGTGAGGCCTGCGGTGGGAGGTTGAAGCTGGCGTACTGCTTAATGCCCCGTTGTGGCACCGCCCTGCAAGATAAACACCCAACCGGTTAACTCACGCCGCCGCGACTCAAACACCGCTCTCACACACTACATACAGCCCCAGTGCCGAGTCAGGTAACAAGAGCGTTAAAACACAAAACAGCACATGCTTCAAGATCACTGTAAAGAAAGTAAAGGCAAAGGACAAATAAAAGGAAGACATATTAATAATAATACATTAAAACACAATTCAATTGCGATGGCAAAGAAGGAAGATTCAAGCATCCACTGCTCTGTACACATGCCTTCTGAAAGTTAAATGAAGGATCAACAGAACAATTCCTGGTTACCATGGCGACAATTGTGGTCATGGCAACAGTTGTGGCCACAGCAACAGTTGTGGCCATGGCAATCTCAGTGGCATGGTTAGCATTAGCAGCGGAGATGATAATACGTAAAGACATGCAGTGAGTAGAACTTGGCTGTAATCAGGGAGAGAACGGACCCTACCTGCAACATCTTCTGGTACATGACTGACAGGCACTGATAAGGGTACAGGCTGCTGGGGCAGTCTTACTGACACTCACCAATCTATACAATATTCTACCCAAGTAGTGCACCTACTACATTTGTATTATAATTCAGAGATGCCACTACTTGCTGAACACAAAGGAGGACATATTTGGAGATTATTTAATATTCTGTAGGGAATTTAAATCGGAAATCTAAGAAGAAGAAAAAGGAATTTCTACAAAAGTAGGAAAACAGGTAGTTCTGTACCCGTACTCCTCCCATTTTGAGTAAATCTTTTGATAAAGATTTTTTTTTTAAATGTGAAGGTCAAAACTACTAAAATGAGTAGAATAGTGTGCAGCCATTAGGTTGAATATGGTACGCTATCATCCTTCCCCACCCGACCTTGCCAACAGATATCATGACGGTACAGCCCACATACATCAACATTAACTGTAGCCACACAGAGACAAGAGAGGCATAGGGAGTGGTCATTTTAAACAAGAGGTGGGGCTGGTGGATTGAGGGGGATAGCCAAAATAGTTGGACCCACTTTTTGTGTAAAACAAGCCTGTGATAGGCTGTGCTATCTAATATTCCAAAAAGGGGCCAGCTGCCATAAATCCACCGATCTCACATTATTAAAACATGACCGCTTCCTAATATTCTGCACTAAACACAATCTACAATGGACCAATACACGAGGATGACTATTGTCCCAAGACTGAGTAGCCAACATCAGAGAGACCACATACCAAGATAATTCACAGGTACATATTGGGACCTACACAGGTGCAAGCGGGATGTCGTTGGTCAGACAGAGGATTTTGAGATCAGAATTTTGAGGCATTCTGCTATACTTGAGAAATGCTGTTTCCCTTTCTCTCCCCATAATGTTACGATGTAGGCTATCTACTAAAAGAGCTGAGTATTGGTTTGATAACTCATTTAACAGAAATATATTTGATGAGTGACGCATGCTGTCAGTACATCTATTAGAATCAGGTAAATTTACACATTAGTAAAACGGAAATTAACGCACATCCATGCAAAAAGTTCACAACAGTGACCCTACTTTACATCTACCTTTACGTCTACATGTATAATGATAAGTGTTATCTTAACCTATCATTTCATATCTATCTTATTATACTTAACAGTAGGAATCATTCTCCAGTACTGATGCCGTACATACTTATATATAGCTTTATCGAACAGGATGAGAGAATCAGATCTTAAGTTGTATGACTGGAGTGGTTGTTGCCGGCTGATTTCCTTGGTGGCAGTGAGTTACATGGGTGGGGCTTACAGACAGTGTGTCGGACGGCGTAGGGGGCGGGACCTTACCTTGTACTGGGAACGCCCAGAGAGGGAGCGAGCGGGAGACGCACTGAAAGATAACCAGCACACGTAGTGTCAGCCAGGGACAGAACAGGGACAGGGGGTGGACAGGGCCCACAACGGGCACTACACGGCAACGCTGGACAGGGGGCACCCACACGTAGCCGCACCCGGTCAAACTACTTGTTCGCTCACCGCGGGTCGTTCCGGTCATAACTGATAACACTCGTGTGGACCAGGTGGGCACCCGGTGACTGAAGAAGTGGCACTCCCAAATACCGGTGGTACACGAAGTGCTCAAGTCAATCAGAAAAAGAAACTCAAAGATGCCGGTGAGAGGGAAAACGACTGCAAACTCTAAGGGCAGTGAGGGATGAAGTGGTATTGGTACTATGGACGTAAAGCCAGGCCTGTCCACAGTGACAGGAGCTGGCTGGTGGGATAAACTCACTCTAACAACCTGCGGTGGGTGCCACACTTAGTTACTTAACTAACAGTCAAGACGGCAGGACAGTCTTCTTACAACTCAAGGACGCCAAGAGGCGATGCGGGTAGAAGAAGCAGCACTTATAGCCGCCGACCACGCGGGGTGACAGGCGGCTGGGGGGGAGGCCTTAGGTCTGGTGTCGGCCCCGCAGGCCGCTTACTGTACCCGAGCCGGGACCCTCCACAAACAGCACAAGCAGTGACTCAATCACTCTGTTACGACCCGCTAACGGCCACATTGGGATTTAATGCATTATACTCAGTGTTTTCATAATGCATAATTGCAGCCCTGGCGAGTTACTCGCTAGTACTGCATTTATACATCATGCCGATCCTATGGGGTTGATGTACTCCCAAATGGTCGGCATGATGTATCAATGCAGACCCGGCAAGTACATGCTGGGGTTGCATTCATGCTAAATTACGACACATGGCATAGCGCATTAAATCTCTATCCGGACATTGAAGGGTTAATAATGATTTGATTTCAACAATGTTTCCCCAATCAAAATATCCTCCCAGCAATTTCTGTTAGTGTGAATATCATTGGCCCCATGCTTGCAGGTATATTATCCTAGCAATTTTAACCGTTAACTTTTGTAGGAAATAGTTAAACAATAACAAAGGCCTCTGAAGTCGCGCTGCGTTCATGTTAATGACACATAACCCTCCATAACCTTGTGATATTAGATGTTTGCCACCACTTGATACCGATAACAATGAAAAAAAAAGTGTTCAAAAGAGCAGAAAATTTTAGGGAGAAAAAAAGTGTGTTAAAACCCTGATATAGAACGGTTGCTCCGAAAAATATATTTGAGAAACAGAAAAAGCCTGTGCACGCTGTTTGCATAGATTCCCTGGCCCAGTCCTGACTGTAGTAGGTAAGAATGTGTGTCCCGTAGACTACTACTGTACCTTAACAATAGTACACAGGAGTTACAATGTCAGGAGTAGTGGGCGTGGAGGAGGCGGAGAAGGACCGCGCCCGGCTCCTCCTTCGTTGCCTGAAACGGTATACGCGTCATTCGTACAACTTACAAACAGGTTGTCGACTGACCAAAGCCCGAGGGGACAGCAAAAACGGTGAGCCAAAAGGGTATCAAAACTATCATTTTCTTTTTAATAAAAAAATAATAGAGCAAAACAAAAGGGTAACAAACCCTAAAGAAATGAAATTACTTAAGGATTAATTTGACCCGCCCCCCTCATGCCAATTTTGATTAAGATGGTGTCAACGACCTGTAATGTAAACGCTATATTTTGTTAGGACCGAAAAAGTGATAACAAATTTAATAAAACGTAAGTGAAGTCATTTTCGCTGTAGACACTCCACCAATTTTATAACAAATACTAGAAATTGGAATTTCATTTAAAGGATTTAATCTCCTCGGACCCCGGTCTGTTCTGTGCTCAGTCTAAGAAACAGAACCAAATGAAATAACCGACTTTACATTGAAGGACACTACAAGGCACACCGCTACAGTGGCCGGTTAAGTAGCAGTAGTAGTATCAGTAGTATACAGTAAGGTTGGAAGCCTGTGTATGATAGAACACTACATAGACGCCTACACTTGTCACAGGTGGGGGTTAGCAACACGTGGTTGGTTAGTATGGGGTAAGACGTAGACAGGTGGCGGGTTGAGCGGCAGGAGGGAGCGTCACTTACCGGGGTGTCCCGTCACCACTACCGCTGTTACTCTTGGCGAAGCCTATCTTGGCCACCTTTTTGCTGAGGTGCTGCACCCACATCTTCTGTTCCTCAGATGAACCCGCCAACAGTAATAACGTCTTGGCCGTCGTCTCGAAGTTAACTGTGCAATAGAAACGAGGAGGAGTTATAGAGAGAATTCATCGAGCGATAAACGAATGCATGAATGCAGCCCTGGAGACTAGAACGCCCCTTGAATATTTCAGTAAATATGAGAGCTATTAAAGTGCAGCTCTACTACATTAGGATGTTGCCAGGTCCGACCAGGGGCGTGGCAAGCAGTTTCAAAGTAGGGGGGACTGAGGGGTATTTTGACCCTTTTTGACCCCTCTTTCCCTGACCTTTTTGGTTTGACCTTTTTTGGGGTTGGTCAAAAGTGGGGGGCACATGTCCCCCCCCCCCCGTCCCCCCCGATTGCCACGCCCCTGCGGTCCACTACACCAAGGCGGTATGACTCTAAAAAATACTTCATGCACCCATTTCACATTTCCTAGCTTACGTAGATTACTGGTATTTGAGGAAAAATCATTTACCTTTACAGTATCCTATAAATTCTTCATTTTTGTCGTAATGATCTTTGTGAACTTTGATTTGGCATCCTGTGGGGAAAAAATTGTTGCAAAGGTTATGGATGGAATGAACATCGGTATTATTTAAACAGTACAATAAAACATAATCAATGATAGAAATTAAAAAGTCAATATTCATATGAGATAACAGTAGCAAAACATCTATGTTTCTTAATTCAAAACATTTATCAAATAGAAACTTAATCAGTGAAGATAACAAAAATGTTTTTTTTTGGGGTGTCATATCCCAAAGTAAATGGATTAAAATTTGCATCAAAGTGGCACTTTTTATTCAGGGTATGAATTTTTGGGTGGAAACCAAGGCAGCAGAAAATCCTGTCAACTTACGTTTACACTCGAGTGCTGTGGGTGGGTGCAGCATGTGCCACATGGGTTTGCTACACGTTTCGCAGGACGTGGGCGTCCGGAAGTGGATGGGGATAAAGTCATGGCCCTTGTACTCGATGACGCCCGACTTGTCGGGAGTCAGCTCACCGTCGTTCTGCTGCGGCTTTTTACTCTCGCCCTCTGTAGCATACAGCACCTGCGGACGGGCAAACAGTAAACTTGTTAGACATATTGAAACAAATGTCTTTTTACAGTTTAAATGAACATAAGATTTATGGTGATCTTCAATGAGGCAACAAGCTTAAGTCGGAAATATCAAAGATTAAATAAAAGTTCCTCGTTTCTTCTGTAACATTTAGACCCAGTGGTGCCTGGTTTATAATAGACCTCTTCTCACCTGGAAGATTCGCGGGATGTCCTTGGCCTCAGCCCGTATCACATCCCCTTGTGTAACTGACCGAACATGGAACAGTTTACTGAAATAAATATTAAAATACATGAGCATTTTCTGTCATCGTTTCATCATCGGTGCATTATCATATATTAATTTACACTCGTAAATTTGAGTCAGTTTATGTGCAATATATATTGCGCCAACTCGACTGAATAATTTCCTCTTAACTATCTAATAATTTGTTTTATCTATATTTTGTTTTGCAGTCGCTGTAGAGTCTGGAAACGTTTTGAGCAACTATTTAATAATTTAATACAATTAGTTTCTAACAAGGGGACGTTGGATCAAGTATACTTACTCTATATCAAGCACCAGCACGGGATCAGCATTTTGCTTGTCCGTTTCCGTATTATAGAACAATATCTTCTTCATACTAACAACCACATACTGCTTGCGCCAACCATATCGCTTGATATTTTGTTTGTTGGGTACTGCAAGCCAACCTTCACGCCGACTCTCTGAAATACATGATTGTGAAAACTTGGTCATATCAGCCGTAAAATAGACGTTAACCTACTAAATAAACATTTGACAAAAGATTATTCATCGCTACCAAAACATTTCTTATATTTCCTAGATTTAACTCTTTAATCCTCAGCGCCCCTATATATAGGGCTGAGTAATAGGGCTGAGTACTGCCGCAGGAGGGGTACCGATACCTGCACATATTGCCTCGAGCCAACATTAGTTGTCATGATGGAGTACCGCAGAGTAACCCACTGGCACTGCATTGGTGCATCATGTTGTAAGCCCATTAGCATACTGTGAGAGTGCCTTACCCATGATGGAGGGGTCTGCGTGGCCGTCCATGTCGCCGGGTACACTGTTGATGGAGGCCGTGTCTGAGTTCTGCAGCATCACCTTCTGTTTGAGCTGCTCGATCTCTGACTCACGTGCGTCCAGCTCCATCTGTAGCCGCAGCCGGTTCTGGCCCTCCTCGTACAGCGCCGCCTGCGTCTCCGATAACTCACGGTTAAACTTGGCCACCATCTTGTTGTACTTGTCCTTCTCCTGTAGGACAAAACCACGCCATGAGTCATCTCTACGGGAAATGTTACAACGAGGCTTTAACCCTTTAAGGACCACTTATGGATTTAATATGCTATGCCCATTGTCATAATGATTCAGGATGCAGGCATCATGCCGACACCCTCTTCGGGAGTGTATGGGATGCATTTTATGTGTCAATACGACAAAGGGTACAGCACATTCAAGTACTATCCCGTTTTTAAAGGGCTAACATTTATTGGCAGAATTTTGATACTACCTGAATGCAGCCCTGGCGAGTAACTCGCCAGTGCTGCATTCAAGCATCATGCCGATCCTATGGGGTTGATGTACTCCCAAAGGGTCGGCATGACCCGGCAAGCACATGCTGGGGTTGCATTCATGCTAAATTACGACACATGGCATAGCGCATTAAATCTCTATCCGGACATTGAAGGGTTAATAATGATTTGATTTCAACAGTGTTTCCCCAATTGGTTGAAACACTCCCGAAGAGTCGGCATGATGCACCAATGCAGCACCGGCGATTTATTTGTCGGGGCTGCATTGGTGCATCATGACGACAAATGTCACATTTTAGTGACATCCGTCCGTAAAGGGTTTATCACTTACTGTTGACAGCTCCTGCTCCAACTTGCGACATTCCTTCTCCTTGCGCCGTAACTCGGTGGCCGACACCTTCTTGCTCTGCTTCCCAGACAACTCCTTTCGGTTCATGATCTCTGCCAGTTTGTTGACGGCCTGGATCTTCTTGAGTCGCTCGTCTGAGAGCTGCTTGTTGAGCTGCTCCTTGGTCGCGTCAAAGTTGTTCTTGGTTGTCTGCATGGTTTCCATTTCTGCAAAACAAAGATGGTCATATACCTGCATTTCGATTTTGGGATAGGAAACTTTTAAAGATCTTTAGTGTTGAGAAATGCTCAAAAGAGAAGTCTGAGTGTTCTAGAATCAGTATCAATATGGGGTGATATCTACATGTACTAAAACAAACCACTTACCGATTTCAATGACAATAATTCATGCTTACCTTGTTGTAATTTCTGTATTTGCTTATTGAGGTCGTCCTTATCTCTGCGAGAAACCTCGAGGTCTCGTATGATCTTTTTATTTGAATCTTCCAACTAAAAGAACAAGGACATATACCAGTATTTCTCAGTTGCTGTTTAAAGAACGCTTGGAATGTGCATTAAGTAATATCAAGCGTGATATGTTAACACTTTTTTCAAACCCTCCCCCATGTGAGTGAGTAAAATAACTTAATTATTTACACTGAGCTTGTGTAGACAAACATGGCTGTAATTATTTCATATCCGGCTATATTAATGTAAGGATTGGCGAGTTCTGAAGATCCCACAGATACATGTACTCAATCGGCAATAAAAAGCAAAACATTTTACGATTATGGTAATCATTGCAGGATATTAGCATATTTTAATACAGAAATCCTAGAGATATGGAATTTCTTGTGAAGCAGGCAATATAGCCTCTTTGACTGGTCCTATTGAGATAAGATAAGGCTAATTGGCTACTCACATTGTTGATGGAGAAGTCCTTCTTGCTGACCTCTGACTTGTGCCGGTTGATGGCTTCCTTGAGCTCCAGCTCCAGCATGGTCTTCTCCTTCTCTACGTCAGAGAGCTGCTCCTCGGCTATAGAGCGCGCGAGTTGCTCAGAGTCGGCCTTAGCCAGTGCGAGCTGCAGCTGTCCTCCCAGCGTGTCCCGCTCCTTCTCCAGCGACTTGAAGTCCGACTCGGTGTCCGACGACTGCCGGATCTTCTCCTCTAGCTCCTCCTTGAGTTCTTTGATCTGGGACTTGTACAACGTCTGTAATGTCATGTAGGGAGAGGTAAGCACAGGTTGGGACGCGCCATGTAATAACACCAACAATGATGTGACGGAACAACTGTGACAATACTAATGTGTGGTCCTTTTTTCCTCTAAAATATGTCAGGCCCCAGCAAAGAGCGAACTGTTGAGTATCAGTAGTGACAAATGACGTATCGACACTGTATTTGCCTAGCTCTGCACCCATAATGGCCCTGTGGCCACATTCTTATTCCACTGTTTAAGACAATATGACCACCACCTGTGAGCCAAATCCCTCCTTGTATCCATTCATCCAGGGTCTCCGATGTCCCATGAGAGGACTTTAAGCAGTAGATTCGTAAATCATGAATGAATATTTATAATACACTGTGTGCCCCTGGTCCGTGCTTGAATGTCTACATGTTTATGTTGGCACTACTGTTTTAAGTCACCAGCCCTATTTGCCATATTTGCATAAGGTCAGTGTAGATTCTACCCTTTTCACTATAATGTATTGTCCACCTTATTGTAGCCTTAAGGTGCATAGATCCTAAATAAGAATGACAAGGACAGCGAGTATAGAATGTGCCAGCCTGTTCCGCAGTGAGCAGCAGTCCCCTATAGAAGACTTGCACCTCCCCCACTGGCCGCAGCCATCTTATTCTGCTGGTGTATGATACTTGCCTCTGTCCCCCAGTCCCCTATCGGCCGCCACAGAGCCCTGATGGCCTTCTTTATAACCTGTACTAACATAGCAATCGGCACACTCCTGAGTTTCCATCTTTTCTCCCTTTTCACGCTCCATTTAAGGATTAAATCTTGGGAGAATCCCACGGGATATAGAACTAATTGCATAAGGCTAAAAAAAAAGAAGGCTTGTTTCAGGTAACATGGCAAGAAAATGTAGGGTCGGTAGGTAGGATTTTTTTCTTTAAAAAACAACAACATGAAAGTACTAGCCCGCCTCTCCGAAGTCCCAAAATTGACCAAAAAAGGGTAAAAATACGAAAATGTATTCAAAATTGCATAAAAAAACGTCGGGTCGGCCCCGTTTTGATAGGGTCGGTCAGGTGTCCTGAAACAAACCTTTTTTTTTTTCTTAAATAAAATGACTAGTGACTTTACTTACCGAGAAGTAGTTTTCAGCTTCTAATTGTTCCTGAAGTTCCTTCATTTGGTTGTCATTTACGCTAAGATCGCTAAATATAGAAAAGAATGTTGAACAACATGATGTATACACTTGTACAAATTTGTAATAGAATGTATATTACCCGGTATCAATGTATCAGACACAAATTATTATGTTTTAATAGGTCGGTAGTAGGTATACGATCTGCGTATTAACAACTAACAGAGATACCATATTATTCATATCAAACCAGTTAAACTAAATGCAATAAATACACGACAAGTTGTACAACTTACTCTTTGATCCTTCTTAGCTCCGATTCCAAGGTTTTCTTCATACTTTGAGCGTCTTCCACTTCCTGAAAATGCCATATGCACATGATTTAAAAAGATAATTAAGAGACTTTACCATCAAACCCATCATATTACAATACATCGTAACATCGCATCAGTATGAAAAATGTCTTTATTTACTGATCGGGTCGTTAAACTTTAACGTCGGGTTGTGCAATCTAGGACAGTCCAGGCATACGGTGACGTACTCAGGTGTGTGGGCTACAACCCATATGCACTGAGTGACGCTATACTAACGTCCCTTATACATGTAATAATTTATGTTTAAGTTATGGAATCTTCCCAGTGAGTCACTGGGAAGATTCCAGTAGGGCCAATGAGACCGTCTAGGGGCGTTCTGCTGACCGGGAGAGACTGTAGGGGAGGCGGGGAGGGCATCGGGGGGACATGAGGCCTTCCTAGGGGCGTTTTGTTGGCTGGGAGCACTGCAGGGGAGGCGGGGAGGGTCTATGGGTAGGGGGTGGGGTGGAAATGGAACTTTTTGTCAACGGTAGGCCAACAAAGTACTGAAGTATAGTTTCATGATAGTGAGATTCCAGGAAGAATTACATCCCTTTATAAAGGGGGCACTGTACCTGTCTTAGCTGCTGCTCCTGCGCCCTGAACTGTGAGATACTACTGGTGCTGTTCTTGAGCTCAGACTGGAGTTGGGTTTTCCTGGATGCTTCCGACTCCAGCTGAGATGAGAAGTTCTTGACCTAAAAACAGACACACATAGGTATCAGGAGGATATTTTCAGTTGTACCTGAACCCTCTGAGCAGGGCTGCATCTATGTATGCACCATGCCAACAAAGCACATTAAAGCAGCATTCAGTCCCTAAGGGTTAATAGATATTACAGAGGTGCGGAATGTAATAGAATATGAAGGGGAATCGCGTTACAAAACTAGACACATGTGAGTTCGAGAGATTATTTCCTATATTTTTCATATTGTATTTCAAATTGACCCACCTTTTCTTTCTCGTCGGCGAGGGTTGATTTGAGGTCGTCCACCTGCTTCCGGAGTTGTCCGATGTCCACAGACAGGTTGTTGTTCATCTTCTCCGTCTCCAGCAGTTTCTCCTCCGTCCGCACTCGCTCCTGCCTCTCATAGTCAGCACGGGCTTGGATCTCTGCGGTCACCAAGAGGGGAGAATGCCATCAAACATTGATTCTCACCATTGTGTATAGACTTAAGCGGCATAACATTCTGTATCTATACCGGCTTGAAACTTTTGGAATTGAGCCAATAATTATTAATTCGGGTATGTACATGATATGACGAAATTCTCAGAAAAAATCAAAATGCAACAGAATCTCTTCAAATAAGATTGATTGTGTGATATACATCACATGTGACCCAGGGCTATAGCCATTAGGAAACAAGTCCCAAACCCCAAGTCCCAATACTCAAGTCCCAATACTCAAGTCCCAATACACAAGTCCCAATACCCAAGATACCCAAGTCCCAATACCCAAGTCCCAGTACCCAAGTCAATTCTGAGAGCAGAAATGTATTCCCGGGTCAAAACTACCCTCAAATCATGTGTCACACTAGTATGTTATCATATTTCAGCTAAGAAAGGTGGGTGTGGGCTAGCCGGTGGGTGTGGGCGAGTCGGAGGGTGTGGGCGAGCCGGTGGGTGTGGGCGAGCCAGTGGGTGTGGGCGTCTGGGCAAGCAGGTGTCTGTGGGCGTCAGTGCCTGGCGGCACGTGACCGCCGTTTAACGTCTCGGCTGAAAAGCGAGTCGATCGGAGCGTCAGCAGCGACACCATCTCCGTTTCTGTTTTGCCGTGTGGGCCGGCCGTGGGGCGGCGTGTGCTACAGGTGATTAACTCCCCCCAGTCAAAAGAGTGAAATATTGACCAAATGGAAGCAATTTCATTTTTTCAGGGAAAAGAGGTGTCCAGAATCGTCACACTTGACTCAGGGAGGACCCTGAATCAAAGATACAATTGTGTTAAATAATCATAGGACCCCCCATGGCATACCTGCATTCAAGACCCTTCAAAACAAGAAAAAAAATCTCATTGATACATGGATTTGGTATCAACCAGTGCCCATCCTCCCAAATGACAGATTCAAGAGATCACTCAGTTATAGAGCTCAAAATAGCCTCAAAATGTGAGGACTTTCAACATTGCCCCTATATTACCTTATGTAATACTATTTATTACGCTATTTCCAGCTCATATATGATAGACCCATTCAAGACCTCTTCATACCAAGTTACTAGAAGTCTCTATCTGCTTCCAATCAAAAATGCTAAGGCATCACAAAAGGGTCGTTTAACATAGGATCAGATAGAGACTGCACGATCATCCTACACTGTGTCTTTGTGCACCACTATTGGAAATTCTCTTGGGGTTAAAAACGTCTCATATTTTCGTCTCACCTCTTCTTAACCATTGCAGGTATAGGAAGTCTGTGTGAACGTGACTCTTTTAAAGTCAGGATTCAAGGTCACTGGCCTATCTTCAGCATTAGTTCACACAGACCTGTTTTTAGGGTTCTTTTTGACCTTTTTTATTTGGCTTATTTGACTGGGAATTCCTTTTTTACAGACATTATTAACAAAGCAGGGGGACAAAGATTGTTCTAAAGAAGCACATAAGCTTCTTTTGGTACAGAAATACCAAAAAATAAAGGCAGGGTGAATTTCCAAAGTCAGCTGACCAATGTACGTTTTTTCAGGGAAAAGCGTCTCACAGAGACCCAGGGTACCCTGGGTCAATAATTGCGAGTGGACAGCTTGTATGTGCTAAGGGATGCGCGTCATCTATACTATATCTGTAGAAGCAGAAGCGGTTACTAACCTTTGGTAGCTTCGAGGTTGGCCTCCTCCGTAGACAGTAGAATATGTTTCTTGTCGGCATTGAACTTAGCTATTGTGTCTTTATGGCTTATCACCTCTTGGTCGTATTTGGTCATGTACGTCTTCAACTCCAGTTCTATATTCGCCTTACTCTGTAAAGGGAGCAATAGCAAATGGCTTGGATGAAATATCAGACGCGAATTACGAAACCTTAATCTCAAGTTGTGGCAATCCAGGATGAATCTGTAAAGTAGCTGATAGCAGAGTAATCTTACAAAGTAAAACTGGGTGAAATGGCGTGGCCAATCTCAGTAGACGAGTTCAGATCTCTCAGACAGCATTATAATGTTACCATATTACTATATTCTTGAGAGAAAAAAACCAGCCCACCCATCAGCAATACAGGTATTCATTTCATGTCCCTTCATATCCAAATGAATTTTGATGGTGATACCATGCTTGGTTGAACAATTAGGGCAGTAAATATTCATGTGCAACTAATGTTTTACCTTTTCAAAGACGATGATATTCTGTTGAAGATGCTCATTGTCCAATTGTAGCTGGTGTTCGTGGTCCTTTAGTCGAGTCACCTCTCCCTGCAGAGCCCGGTTCCGACCTAACAACACAAAGGGGTAATCATGTTGTGCATAACTGTTTTGATAAGCATCGAAAAATGAAAGAGCTCTATTGCCTTCAAACAAAGTCTTCTACAAATTGAAATACTACTTTATAAGTTATGAATGATTCACAAAATGAGTGCAGATATATTTATGAGGTTTGGACGAATAGGGATAAAGACATTCTTTTCCTATCGTAATCCAGTCTGCTTGGCTTCAATGTGTGTTATTCAATTTGCTCAAAGTCTGTGGGTTATACTTGAGATGCATACATATAACACAGGAAAGTTTATGATATATATTCCATGTTTTCCTAGCGCTAGTTATCAGTAACTCACTCTGCAGGTCTGAGATGTGGTCCGACCCAGATGTCCGTGCGTTACGCTCCTCGTCCAGGGACGCTTGAAGCCCCAGGATACGCTTTTCAAGCGCCACCTTGGACGAGACTATGTCTTGGTACTTCTCGTGTAGTTCGTTGTAACTCGACTCAGCCGTGTTGTAACGCTACATGAAATAAAATTTGTTTCAATTATTAAAATGACAATACAAAGTCTATCTTCTTATAAAGTTAATGGGAATGATTTTAATCTATTTGACCGGCTATGATGCCTCATATAGTCTGCGATGAATGTGATAGGAGTGGATTATCCTCTACGTGGATATGCAGTGCGCGGACATACTCTTAAATGTATTCATATAGAGATCATATCGTACAGACACATTATATGCACCAACTTGAAAACTGGAGTAGAACTCACTTGTTGTAAATCGCGGACGTTCTGCTTGTACTTTGCCGTCAGGTCCATCTCTGTCCTTAACTTCTCATTCAGCTCTTGGACCTTCACAATCAATGAAAACAGTCAGTATCGAAATGAACGGTTTAAAGATAATGTCACTACAGCTACCCCGGTACTTGATATATATTCTACATTATATATTATACGTCATAATGTTTTTACTATTCTAAATTCACTAGTTTTATTGCAGAGGTACGAACAATTACTTCATTTGTTCCGCAGAATATTTTTGTCTGGCTATACAAATATGCATAGATTACCTTGCGATAACAGAAATGAGTAGATTCAAAGAAATACCTGTTTCTCGAGGTGGATAGCCTTTTCATTGGATTGTTGTGTGTTTGACGAGATCTCCTTGCGCGCGTAAGTCTCCTGCTGCAGCGACTCCTCGGCATCACGCAGCCTCTCCTCTGTTTTCCGCCTGACATCCGACTCCAGCTCCAGTCGACGCTGGGCCTACAATAACGAAAAAACATAAGTTAATCATACTGTTCTGATCCAGCAAAAGTGCAAAGTCTAACCACATCTGCATTTGAAAATTGATTTTGATTTAAATATAAGCTTAGATTCCTGCTATTTATAACGTTGGCATTAAAGGGCTCCTTAAATAATTAAAGCAGTATGCGGCCCATAAAGTGTTAAACTGCTGAGGTCCATACGGTGGTTAAATATCGTATATAGCGTTTGATATCTTACCTCTTTCAGATCATGTTTGATCAGGGCGATGTTACGTTCAAAGTCCATACGCTCCCGCCGCAGATTCCCTTCTTCATTTGACACTCGCTCAAAGTCTTTAAGTGTCGTTCTGAATACATAGTTATAGACAAGAGTAATGAACTGATGCTGACATTTGCATTTTTAATTTATCACTCATTGTACTGAAATCTCGTCTAACTTATGATTCCTACTTATTATTATGTATATAATGACGTTCAATCAACTAAAATAGTTTATGGTATCTGAAAGCGGTATTACTATTGTGTTTTCATTTAGTATTTATCACCTTGCCAAATACAATTTCAAACAGATTAACTTACACATATTTCCGCTCGATACTTTCTTTGGCTGACTGCAGAGAGTGGATCTCCTCCTCCAGTTGCCGAATATTGGACGATGCATCATTCATCTGAAAATGTCAGCGCAACTATCTCTTACTCACTATTATTTTCCATGGAAGAAACATATTATTGAAAAAGATAAAAATTACTCATTTGAAAATTGTTGTAATGTTCATCATACAGAAAATGCACTTGTATAATGTTTCACTTGATTGTATTATTGATTTATAGTTTACTAGCCACGCGAAGGGCATACTGCTTTCATCATCTGTTAATGACTCTTAAACGTATATTGATTATCTTGTATTTAAAGTTAGCTATACACGACCCATGTACATTATCACAGTTACTATTAAACGTGTTTTAGGATAAGTACCAAGTAGTGTATGTTAGTACGTACCGAATCAGTGCCATGGCCTATTGCATTACGTGGCCGTGATCCCTGCAACGACATGGATTTATGGAGAAATAAGAAAGTTCTACCAACTACGCCAATGTATAATCGTAGACATTATATTACCGTTTCGGACAAGTGTTCTATGAATTTTACATTTTTTTCTCTGGGGTGTAAAAATGTATCCAATTCAAAAAGAGAGTGAAGAGCTGGATGTATAATGTACTCTGCTACATAACATTTCACGTAGGGTGTTTTCTTTTCAGTCTGTTTCAAAAAGAAAATAATTTGCAAAATGTAAGAGCGAAAGGAAAGCTGATTAGATGCTACAAAATTAAAAATGCGGAACAGTTACGAATATTAAATTCATATCAGAAATGGTTATACCAAGTATAACCCATTGGGACAGAAGAATACAGTAAGGCCTGTCTTGTGAGTATCGAGTTGTGACACAATATGCACATTAGTCCCATACTATGTGCTATGTATGCGGCATACTGTAAAGTGTTATTACTATCGGTACGCATCGCGTATATCGTTAAAGTCATGCGGTGAGTCACATGAACATCTTACGTTACTGACGTCACGAACCACATATTAACGTGTGACTATAGATATTACAGCATACTTGAGCTGGAATGCTCTACTACCGATAGCATGCAGGACTCTATAAACTGTTTTTTTTTCTGGAATCTGACAAGGTTATCAAATCAATGATTCATTATCACTGCAACGCTAAATTTGTATGAGACTTGTGATACGTCCTATGTATTAGAAGTCATGGGCTCAACTGTCGCATACCGCATGAGGAACTATTGAGATTGGTGGCGAATGCTTACTGCCTGATCCTATATACGTTTGAATCACGACATCGGGTTGTCATTAGTTCTATATCGAGCGCTATCATGCCGTTATATTGAAGGTACGATACATATTCACATAGGGATTCCAACATAGACGGTAACATTGAGTAGTATCGACAAGTGCAGAAAAGTGATACAAAACAGTATTGTAATTCAGATGCACTTTTCGGAGTTGTTAGTACTTTGGTATCCATGTTCTATGGTATAAAATTTATATTTAGATTAATAGTAAAAATCATGTGTAGTCTATGGTTTATGCAATTGAAGTTAATACTGAAGGCACAGTAACAGTAACATGTAATGGCATTCGTGAAAATAAATGTGTGCAGAAAGGGTCTCACTTACATCAACCTGTATTGTTTGGAAAGTCAAAGAAGCGATCAAGACCATGGTAAAAAAAACAGCACTATTACCCTTTAAGTGTTGCATAGTGCCTTAATGCAATATGCCCTTTGTAGTTTAATATGATGCTTTAATGCAGCCCTGGTGATTCATTTAACCATACGGGTCGATATATCCCCGATCGGCATTCTGAATGACGAGCAAGGGCATAATGCATTAAAGCACTATCCGGCCCTTAAAGGGCTAACATTATGATAATCACAAAAGGGGAATGACTCAGGGGTCCCTAATTGTCTGGATATAATAAACACTTTTTTCTTTGGATATAATAAACACTATTTTTTCTATTATCTGAAAGTATTCACAAGGTATCCTGACATCACCGACACTAAAATCATACCTCTCTAGTCAACATCTATTGGTGTATTTAGGGCAAAATGGTATTGATAAACTATGTATATACGTACACGATGTTGACATTATCACTGTAACCTACAACACTCAGGGAAACCATTTACGTGTACTTGGATCTCTAGTTTGTTAATATTTTCTATTTTTGAGGAGGGAGGGCGAAACCACTTTCTCAACAAAATACGTCACTAATTGCTGGAACGTACCTCCTTCCATACTGATGACCTGCTACGCAGAGTAAAGTACAAACTAGGGCATCACAATGACTTGGTTATTTAATTAATTGATTACATTAATTTCCATTGTTAACATTACCACGGCCGATCAAAAAAGCTCAACGGGACCGATCCTCAAGGATAACGACAAATGTCAAACGACATTTATAAGCGTCTCTCTACTGTTGCAGCTACATACTTTATACGGCGCATACAGAACTACATATCAAAATGAAAACTCAGATCTTCAAAAATTATTACAACCTAAAAGATATGAAAATGGATATCTACGTTAAGCGGGAAATTAAAGTTTTTATCATTGTAACATAACGACACAATGAAAAAAATAAAATTTCTCAAAATATTAAACTGATTTTATTTTTGGCCGTTGCCAGATACAAGGGAATACACAGACAGGAGGAAACAGGGATGAAAGTGACCAATTAAAAAAATATATCAACACTTCGAAGTGAGGCTCGTTGTAAAAGAGAAGAATACTTGAAATCAGGGAGAACCTTGCAGACTTTCATTCCTGGAATCACTGCAGCAATTGACAATTGTTGCTTTCACCCACTTGGCATTTAAAGGGCAGCATAGTCCTCTCATACGTCTTTTGTTGTCATGATGCATGAATTCAGCCCTGGTGGGTAACTCATCAGGGTGCCATATGAGCATGATGCTACCCTTTTAGGGTTGATAAAACTCCCATAGGGTCGGCATGATGCATCATGCATGGCATCCCGCACTGAAGGACTATGCGGCCCTTAAAGGCCTAAACACTTCACATAAGAACATCTAAAAAGCCTCACCAGGCGAAATCATGGCATGCTGACACTACTTCGAGGCAAGTCTGCAACTCATGAAAGTTCATCTACGATTCTTTAATGGGCCCCTGGAGGTTAGGACAAGACACACTGTATAATTAAGGGGCAGGGCCCCAGTGTAGATGGGTGAGGACATGGTGTTGACACCAGGTGGCAGCACGCTCACACACAGGAGGAGCTCACACAGGAGGAGCTCACACAGGAGGAGCTCATAGTAAAGTGAGTCAGGGCTGACTCAGACCTACCTCATCCTCAGCACTGCGCGTTACGGTCATCATGGTCCTGGAGGAGAGACAAGAGCCGTCAGTGTGTCATAGACCAGGTCAATACAGTCTACTGCTACTACATAAACAGGCAGCCTCCCCTTATAGCCCTCTGACTAACCCAAGCCTCCCTTTATAGGGTAACTGGTCCATCACCAGTCCTCGTTGCCATGGTTACAGGCCATAAATAGATCTCACATTGAAGATTATTCATGGATATGAATGATCAATAGCCAGGATGTCTTTAAAAAGAACCGGTCCCTATCTTTAAAGCACTACCGGCATACAGAAGATCATTCCTTGATTTATGCAAATAAACAATTAAAAAAAAAAAAATAATAATTTTAAAGGCTTAAACGTATAATTTATCTCGGAGATACTTACTGGAAGGTCTTATTGTAGGTGAAGCCGATGAAGGGGAGGTGGTTCCCGGCAAAGGCTTTAGGTATCGGGAAGGTTTCCTCTGGTCCATCGTCCTTCTCAATGTTGTCAAAGTTACTCGTGTCGTCATCACCGTGTAGTTCGGGCACGACCGGGGGTACCGCTGTGTGGACAGTGGTGACAGTTAGTACAGGATCTGTACATGTGGGCCTCTGTCGTCATGATGCATGAATGCAGCCCTGGTAAGTTACTCATCCATGCATCATGCCGACAAATGGTACTATAGCATTACACGGACCTCAAAGGGTCAAAGGGGTGTTATCTCGCAGAGTATTATTTAACAAGGCAATCTAAGCTTACTTTAAATGCCTGTATAGTTATTCAGTTACTAAGTATCTATTGATTTATCCGTTAGCACTAGTTACGGTACGTTATTCCTCTTCAATTTCTAAAACCATCATCCCAAAACTTACTATTTCGGATATTGTCCCAGTCCCACTGGTCGTTTATGAAGAACTGATGCGCCTTAATTTCGTCAATGTTTTTACTCCCTAGCCGCACAGACCTGTTAAGGAGAGATTGTATTAATTAGCACTTTGCTACACGAAGGAGTTGTATGCATCTCATCGAACGATGAAGGTAACATGTTTCTGGTCATCAGCATTCTTTTCATGATATCATATTTGGATGAGTTGAATATAAAGTAGTGATCAAGTATGGGTGAGGCATGCATCATAGCACCAACTACATTTCCTGATAAGCTATTTACAAGTATTTTAACGAATTAAGAAGTTCTATATACTTGTAATCATTCCATATTTGAATAATATTAAACATCTGGGGCTTACCTGTCAGCTAAGAAGCCACAAATAAGTCTTTTGGCATTGACTGAGATTTCGATGTCATCTGGGAAGGAGAGCTGGTTCTTGTGGTCCATGATCTTTCCGTACGTGCCCACCAGCGAGTCGGCGTAGAACGGGGTGTCACCTACACAGTGGATACACGGCTTAGTGGTGTGTACAATACAATACTTGGTTTTTTAAATGTATGTGTCAATGCATTGTACGACACATTTTTCTATTATCCCAGTAAAATGTTTTCTTACATGTTGTATTGTTCTCTCTTTTCAAGTCAGCCGTATTTAATTAAGACTTGATTGTTGCTTTTTATTTTATATCATCTGTTGCCTTAGTAATGAGTTCATAGTTCTTTTACAGAGCTGTCCCAATTTATAAGTTGACAGATTTAGTACTCACCAACGAGCATTTCATACAAGAAGACACCGACGGACCACCAGTCGCACTCGCGGCCGTAGTAACCGTCGCCGCCCTGAGACTTGAGTACCTCGGGTGAGATGTAGTCGGGGGTGCCCACCGCAGTGTCTGACCGCACCATGCCGTCCTAACACACACAAAGATATCAACAATTAGTTACTATTGCATAATTAGTTCAACTCTCTGCACCGTCAATAATTTATTCCAGGATAATATCCAAGTAGAAATTGTGAATCATATTCTGACCGAGCACAAGTCTATTGGATTTTGGAGGCATTGACTCTCATCTCTGTTCAGAACTATTAACGAGTAGACACGACAGGGATCATGGATCCGAATATGCATTATACCGTCAGAGGGAATAATATTGTATCAAAATCGCTGAGCGGCTCTAAAATTTTAACCATATGAAAGTCAATTTACATATTGGCTTATATAAAGACATGTTCTCACCTTATCCATTCTCATACAGGTTCCAAAATCTGCCAATTTTAAATGTCCTTGTGCATCTAATAACATATTGTCTGGTTTGACATCTCTGTAAAACAAAGGGGGAAATGTGTAGGCCTACATGCGCGCAGATATAACTAGATCGTATTTGTTCAACTTTAGATAGGAAGATCTGACCCATAGAAAGTATTATTGAATTTTCTAATCAAGTATCGCAGTGGAATCATCAATGACTGGACACTACGTTAATGTTTAACATAGTGTTCATATCATTATGAGAGTTATTTCGCTAGCCATAGACTATATACAGTGAAATATAATATTCTAAAGGTTCTGTGATTATACTATAGTATTATATCAACCCTGTATGATATAAATAAAAAATAACCTGATGCTCCAAATGATAAGCCCACTGAATGAGTTTAAGTACATGCTAATACCTGTGAACAAATCCCATGTTGTGGATGGCCTCTAGCGCCAAGACCACCTCGGCGCAGTAGAACTTGGCCCACTTCTCGGGTACGTCGTAGTTGCCCATCAGGTTGACGAGGTCCCCGCCCGGCATGTAGTCCATCACCATGTAGAGGAAGCGTGCGTCTTGGAATGCGTAATGTAGCTGGATGATCCACTCACTATTAGCATTGGCCATAATCTCTCGTTCTTCCCAAAAGAAAGCCGAGTCGGATCGCTTGATCTGGAGTGATTCAAGGAGTTCATGTTAAGAGACATTAATCTTTTTTCATGAAACTGGTAAATGTTTATTTCCAATCTATGCACGGCTCTCTATGTTATTAAGGCATCTTCAGGGGATATTCGAGATACTTTGAAAGGGATGGGTCCCTCCCATTAATATTACATATTTTCTCACTAGATCAGTATGAATCACAGGGCTGACCCTTTAAGTATCCAACAAAAGCCGGAGTGATCATATCCCTGGGGTAATGAGTTATACATAAATTACCTTAAATACCACGTGATAGAAGACATCATAATAAGTAATCTAACAGACATAAGTTATCCTCACCATCTCAAATTTGCTCAACATCTTCATTGCATAGACTTGCTTTGTGGATCTGTGACGAACCTGTAACAAAATCAAGGGGATCATTGCTTTAGTTAATATCCACATACCATATGACTAAAAACACACAGAGTGTGTAATGAGCATCCACAACCAGCAACCACCATGATCAACGTCATAACACCATAACGTTTTCATAACATGTTGGTTCTATGTACACATCAATACTCAACAAAGTTGGTCAGTAATATCTGATGATGAAGATTTATAGATTAACTGGAAGGAACCAGTTGATTTTAACATGTGTATTACATTCAGTGCACGATTTGTGTAAAGATAAGACTTGGTATGAATATTATTTTGGTATTGACTGAATTATGTTGCAAACTGATATTGATATATTGTCTACAATCACTTTGTATATATTGTGGCAGACAATAAAAACATTTCCAAACCAAAAAAACACACATTTATTTTCCCTATACAGCTGCATACCAGACAGTACTGGTAGTACGTGATCAGGCTGATGACAAACACACAACTAGTGTGCAATCAAAGTTCATTAGTTAGCGTGCTGACATATCCCACAGGTTCCCTTATCTTATCTCGGTATATTATGGTGAAGTGGCATACCAGTGTTGGGCTCCATCAATATTTACACACCAGAGGACCCAACACCTATACAATCTGCTTCATTGGGTAAGAGGACCACTATACACATATCCACCCATAGTTTACCATTCATGATACAAGTACAACTGATATTACAAGACATGTTTGTGTGAACCTACCAGTTGAACTTCACCAAAGGCACCTCTCCCAATGACCTTGATCATGTGGAAGTCGTCAACTTTCATCCGGGCATTGTTGATGACCACCACCGGCTTCTCATCTACAAATTGAAAAAGGGTTTTGTAATTAGTCCTTTACAATTCGTAATTCACAGTCTTTACAATATGAGTGCCAATACATTATACTGTGGGTATTATATCGTAACGTCTTACCCGCGGGTACTTGACAGAAATCAGGCCTCTAGTGCGGGTTATAGGGTTATCCTAAGGTCCAGAGGCGGGTTGTACAAGCGTGTTCAGAAGTATACCATCATTTATAGAACCCCAGTGCATATTATCCAAAATATGGGTGTGGTTTATACGAGAGGTGTGGGTTAAATGCGGGACAGATGCTGGAATTCTCTTTACATTAAATGTCCAATATTGTCAGTTTCCATCATTCATACACAGGCCTGTTTGGAACTCCATGAAGAGTGTTCATTGTATATGGATGACATGGTGCTTAAATGTGCCATACCAAGTGTCGCCACGATGCATGCTGCATTAGTGCATCATGTCGACCCTACAGAATTGATAATACATGTATATAAGAGTCGGGTATGATGCACCACTGTAGTATCAGCGAGTCACTGGCAACTCGTCAGTACATTATGAGAAAAAAATATTGCTTTCGGGAATTCCTCTTTTATATAACACTTGGTCTGTTTATTCTACTTTCTTAATACATATAGTAAACTTGGCATAACTTGGTGAGACCCATCCCCGGGACCCACCTAAGACCCAGCATTATAAGATTCACAAAGGCTGATCTAGGTTCTATCAGGTCTATGACACCTGCTAGGGTTCCTGTACACCAGCCATGCTAGACGGGCGGCCGGTTTATGACCAACACACTTACACATAGGGTCTAAGTACTCAGTCCGCGCCTGGGTCGTGCAGCAAACCCCAACATTCCAACCTTTACAACGTGGACACAGCACCCAAAGATGGAGTCGTACATTCATATTACTGACACCCGTATAACACGGTCAAAAGTTGAATATCGCTGACTGTACAGACAGAAAAATAATTGAATCAAACAACAAAAGTTGAATGTACACTGTATTTACTGTAAATTCTCACGTAGAAGCCGCGGCTAGTACGAGCCTACGAGGGTCAGACTGCTGGTGCGGCTTATAGGATCGACCCAGGGTCGGGGTGCGGCTTATACGCGAGTTTTAGCCACTATGGAATAGTACTAAAAGTTACCATATTCAGATCGCAAGTGCGGCTTATAGGATCGGCCCAAAGTCGGGGTGCGGCGTATACCCTAGAATTTACGGTAATCACCAAGTAATGGCACATTGGAAAGCAGTCTGGTTCAATAGGGCATGGGGGTGGGGCAGGTTGAGGGCACAATATGATCAACTTTAATAAGGAATTCTTTTTAACAACGTGGGGTAGAGTTAGTGGATCAGTATACACCATAAGAGCGCAGGGCCCTATCCTGAGTCAGGACGATGGAACCTGACACCAGAGTGTCTGCGGTGACCAGGACACTGAGAAAAGCAGAGGTCCAGGAGCCCAGTGTAGGTTATATAACAGGTTGATGGAAGAGATGTTAAGATAACGTGGCCGTCATAGTCCGTACTGTGGATCGTTACCCCCCCCCCCCCCCCCCAACTTTGTTGGGAAAAATATACACCACTCCCTGGCAATATCCATTGCTTCTTAGCATTTGAAGTATATAAAAGTTGTACTTACATCTAAGAAGAAAGTTGTCAACATTTTTGATTCTTCGAATTGCGGGGAAATTACAGTCATCCACCAGGGCTTGGAGACTGTCCTGTAAAAACATGAAAACAAATACGATTTACTTAAAAGAAAGACATCAGCTGTGCCTCTACATGGGTAAAAATCGACACGTGCGACACGGTGACACGGCCGTTTTAAAAATCGACACGTGCAACATGGCCGTTTTAAAAATCGACGGACACAGGCATTCTTATAAGGCGACCTGGTCAGAATTGTGGGTATCCATGTACAGGCACATCAGCTATATTCCATTAATTCTACTATACAAGTTGGCACACTTAAACCTACGTTTTCTTCATTTCTATCTCAGATACTTGTATAAACCTTGTCCTTTTATAATCTGCCATATATTTTGGCAAGAGAGTCTTAATGCATGCAATACAAGACTCCAATTCCAACTATTATTTATATTCTGGTGGCGTTTGATCATTTAGCGTTGACAAAGCAATTTAATTTGAAAACAGCGTTGCCGAAATGACATTGGCACATCAGCTTTTGCCGATGTAGAATCGTAATGGCCGATGTGAGGCCATCAGACATCGGCCACAATGGCCGGCCATGATCTCAGCTTTCTAACAGTGAAAGAATTTTTCAAATATTCCTATTTGAAGCTTGCTTAGATGGATTTAACTTGTAAGCTTTTTTTCCCGTGAGTTTAAGCATTTTCAAATCGATTTTGGAAGCTGTTATTAAAGAATTATTACGATCTGTATTGATTTATATGAAAAGAGCGCCGATGTGGCCTGTGTAGAAGGCAAATGGCCTGAGTAAGATCTCGCGACACAGGCCACATTGGCCTGTGTGCAAAAAAAGTGTTTGGCAACACTGTGAAAAACATGCATTCATAACTAAATTTCTCAGAAATGGCCGATCACATTTCTAGGACGATGATCTTGGTACACATAATTCACCACACGAGTACAATAGACTGGGAACCCCCGTGCGTCTACAAAGCCTCCTCTTGACTTGACTACCGCTATAAATAGATTATCTGTTGGCCCATGTTGAGTCACCCCTGCCATTCTGCTTTTTTCACCTTTCCCACCCTTTACCCGCCTCGCCTCCACAAAGCATGTGTTTGTTTTGTCGGAGGCTGGAGGAAATCATCATTATCATGATCCTTTTTCTTTCACCATTTGAAAATAACAATACAAATTATTGTCAGTCTTCTATATCCTAGCATAACTGTTACATGTGTATATAAAAATATAGGGGGAAATGAGGCGAGAATATCTCATGAATTCGATGGGGGATCTGTCCCCACGAATTGTCCCTTGTTGAAGACCAGCATCTGATATAAACAAGTGATTAATGCATCGACATTTCATTCACACTACCAGGTGATTCATGTTTGACCTTTGGGTATTATATACCAAACATCCATTTTATATACGCTCTCTGGTGGGCAGAGGGGTCGCCATAAGCTGGCGGATGCTGCAGCTTCCCTGCTACTTTTATCAGGGTCCATCAGGATGTTTACATAATGTCAGAGCAGTGTGACACAGTAATGGTCGTCAATATCAATGTGCCGTTATGGCCATTACACACCCCTCCTGCCCCCACTCTGCTTACACACTCAACTCAGCTTGACCTCCCCTTTTCCATCTCACTGTAAAGAAGCCCGCCTATGTCCCATCTCATTCTGTACGGTACTGTGTCTTTTATCACTGAATATCTAGACGACCGGTATGAACCAGATGAGCATGATTATATGAATCCTTTATTCTTTGAAATGTGTATGAGTTGTACATATGCTGTATTTCATTAAGCCATACGGGCATCAATCTAAACAAATGGTGCTATTTAAGATTTTTGTATTCACCAGAGTGAGTGACGATACAATGTAGTAGTGAGTATATGTTTTCTTCTCTGTATGTATCGTGATGATTGAAATGAGAATCACATGAGTTCTAATTCATGCTAAGTGACCATATGAAAAGATGTATACTTCTGGTACTAAAGAATTCCAGCCCTTTGTAACTTTTGGACTTTCTTTATTCATATGCGTCACAATGTTTAATGGAGAATTGATGGAGCAGTGTTGCCAAAATGACGCCGGCACAAGCCGGCGTAGAACCACAATGGCCGGCGTAGGGCCTGATGACGCAGGCCAGAATGGCCTGCCATAATCTCAGCTTCATATTGATGAAAGAATTTGTCAAATCGGCCAATTAGAAGCTAAGCTAGGGCAATTTTAGTGAAGTACTTTAATATTCAAATATTTTCAAAATTCTTTGAAGTTATAATGAAGTTTATATGGGCACCTTAAATATCAATATTTATATGGCCTGCGTGAAAGGGAAATGGCCTGCGCAAGACCCCAAGACGCAGGCAACTTTGACCTGCGTCGATAAAAAGTTTTCGGCAACACTGTGGAGTATCAGAAAATCCAATACCTCTAACAATTTCCCATATTAAAGAACATATCGTGAGAAGCACGTTTGAAAGCATATTTTAACATGATTCTCTCCCCTTTTCTTACATTGGTAAATAGGCTAAAGGGAATGATCCACTGCTGCGATTTCGCTTGTACAATAAAAGGGTGTAATAATGTAGCAGGGTATATTGGAAAATCTAAATTCTGACCGGGGGTTGAACCTAGGCCCTCACAACTTGCAAGCTGGGTTGCTAACCATTACACCACCTGGGCATCTATTCTACCAATGCATTGCTACTTAGTGTAAATCATTAGCAGGGTAGTGAGAGGTGGGCAGTAGCCTACAAGGCATTTGTTCCAAATTGAATTAAAAAGAATCGACCTACCCATCCTATTTTTTTTGGTTATGGTACCTGAATAGATTTATTTCTATGCCTAAGGCTAAGGCAGCTCAGCTACTCCAACGCCTATCACACCATGTAGGCCTATGTTAACGTCCCCTCTCTCTGCTGTAGCCTGCACTTGACTTAAGGTCTACATGTGAAATTTTATTTATAAACAGGAAGGGCAATCTTTACTAAATTAACTTTCATAGTAAGACTTAAAGTCATCAGAGGAGGGACAATAACCTAGGCCTAGGGAGGGTTAATATGATATTTAATATGTTCTAGGGCCTATTTATGCAGTTACATAGTTACAGTTAATCTTATATTATGGGCTAGGCCTATGTGTATTGTAAGTTACAATACACACTAACACATATCCCTATAATATGTATCACATAAATATTTACTTTGTTGGTATTGACTCAGACTGGAGTGTTTTCTACATTTATGGCAGATGTTGACACGCTTGGGTGAGTCACTCAGCATCACTATAGACACTACAATTTAGTTCAAACAAGCCAAATGCTAGACCTTTGTCACAGACACAGTCTGTACTATGTCTATGAGGACTAGACCACAGACCGACCCCACCCCTCCCACTCATGGCTTGTGTGATAACAGTAGATATTCGTGATCTCTATTGTACCAAAATTATGTCTATAATCACTGGCATCTTATCTTAAATGTCAAAAGATGTTCCTCTGTGAAAACCGGAAGCTGATCGGACACACCGGCAAAGGGAGGGGGGGGGGGGGGTCAAGACTTCAAACAGAGTCTGACAGCTAGATGATAACAATGGTCACCCCACTCAACCGCAAAATAAACACCAACAAAGTCAACAATCCAATACACAAACTGTAAACATACTTACCATCAACCCATCGAAGTGGAGTTCTGAATTTGGATCCCGCATTCTTGCCTCCAAGAGGCGAAGTCTTTTATCCAAATCCTGGTCTGGGACTGCCATGGCTGTATTTGTTGACATGTCACAACTTTCTTCAAGCACTTCTGTCACCCACTTAGGACAGCTCAAATGACAATGTAATCATTTCAACTAATGCAAACACATGTCGGGGATATGCTCGTGCATTTGTGGTAAATTTATATGCGTTTTGTCTCTGTCTCCGTTGACAAATTCTCAACAGTCTGAGGTTTGACAAGTCGATATTTTGGCCTCGAAATCCCTTCCTACCGTCGTCTTACCGAAGTTGTAAACATCCGATGCGGCGGTGAATTTGGAGGCATTTCGAAGTTGTCCTCGGGTGAGTTCAGAACACAATCATTATTGCAGATCACCTCTTTGCGACGAGCATTCTGACAGCATTAACATAGGTGAGTTTATCTAGCTAAATGTGATAAATTGAGGCTCAATGAGTCATCCAAACACAACTTATTCTGCCCAATCACCAAAGCACCAACGGCCAGCAAAGTCCAATATGGCCGCCATCACGCACCTTGTTCCCTGCACCTCCTAAGTCTATTCCACCACCAATGTATAGACCCATAAAACGCCATGAACTTGTCAGATATATGAAATCAGACTTGATATTCCATTGCTTGTAATTTCAAGTCGATTGCTATAATAACCCATAAATAACACATCAACGCACATGACCTAATTCGCTGCTGGTTCCCTACTTCCATAGATGAAGCAGGTAACCATCAGTGGCCGGGATCCATCGGGAACATGGTACAGCCGTGTGACCTCATTCGGCGTCCCATCGCGTTCCCGCCGTCCTGGACTCCAAATTCATAAATATATTAGATTGGGCTTGCATTGCCATGTACATATATACATTACCTATGCTGTATTAAGAAATTAGACCATTTCAACCATAATTGTGCATTTTGTGATATTGGATATATTGGTAAATGGTAAATTTTGCTAGCTTGTAGGCTACATTGCAATTATTTACCAATTAATTATCTTTGGAATACTAGGCCTATAGTCTATAGATGATGTGATGTTGCTCAAAATAACCAAGGGCATAAACCATGACCATTCAATAGGCCTACATTGACTTTTGCCATTTAACCCATTATTTGAGGCTTTAGATAGGCCTATGAGATTTAGACAATTTTTGCCCTATCTTTTTTTTACCTCAAAGCCCAAAAACCCTAAAATTATGCTCGGGACCCCCTATCAGAATTACTTTTTTATGTAAGCAAATGATCTGAACAATCTTTTGAGAAAGTAAAAAAAAGTTCATGGATTTTTTTCAGTGATATTTAGATAGCCTATTGCTGAAAAATTATGCATTAGATTCAAATAATCATCCTCAAACCATCACGTCTTTTCACAAAAGGGTACGTTTTACCATCCCCCCCCCCCCCCATTTAACGACATACCGTGTTTGAGCACCCTGGGCACTTAAAGTATTATTTTAAGTGAAAAAATCTTCCTCAAATATTCATTCTAATAAGCTCCCCATGGCTGTCATATATCAGAACTCAGTGGCATCTAGAAGGCTTCTATACACCCTTATTACTTCACAGTTGGCTTGACCTTAACACCTGCGTAGGTGTGAAGTGCGCCATTTACACACAGGTGTGTCGAATACGGTAACCTAGGATTATTCATGTGCAATACAACATTAATGTAGGCAGTGGTCCACTAAGAAAAAAAATCATGAACATTTCCCATTGTTCTGTTTCTTTTTTTTTTATTAAAAACAAATTCCTTTCAAAAATCTGTAATAAAAAAATTGCTCAGGACCACCCCATTTTTTTTACATTCTACATTTCTAAATGATATAAGCTACCTTCCTGAGAAAAAGCATTTATTCTTAGGGTCTTGAGATGAGTTGTATGAGAGAATCACATTTTATAGAGTGATTATTTGATAGTGTAGAACCAATATCTGTCTAATAAAGCCATTGATATGAGGAGGGGAACAAGACGATGAACGATGATAGCGTCTTGGGCCCGTGTGAAACATACACACACCGGCCTATTTATTAACATTTAATTTTAAAAAACAGTTACAGAAAAAGAAAAAAGAAATAATGAAGCCAGCTGCCTGGCTGCCCTGTCTGCCTGCCTGAGAGGGGAGATCAGCTGTGACCCAGTTATACCTGGGCACAGGTGAGGAGAGGGTAGGTGCTGCCCCCTAGTAATCAATACATGAACCAAGCGTATGACTCCTGCTTCTAACCATTATCAGTTCTGTTTTTCTCATACAAAGGATTTCCTCCCTTCTTATCTTTCAAAGGATATAGGTGTGGACCACTAATTTCGACACCGCGACATGCATGGCCGTTTTTGGGCCTAGTGACATGCGACATGAGGGAAATCAGAGATAGTGACATGGGACATGGCCATTTCTTAAAATCGACAGGGCGACATGATCATTTCTTAAAGGGGAATTCTCACCACTCGCACTTACCACTTAGCAGACTAGAACAGTACTAAAATTGTGAGTGCGAAACGCTCGGTTAGAATGCCACTTTAAAATCAACTTGGGAAATGGGGACCCCGCCATCCAGACCCCCAAGGATGACAACTAGGATAGCTGAAGGTCATTAGGTACGTCCTATTCCCTTTGGTAATAACCTAGATCAGGAAAAGTCTAAAAAAAAAATCTAAAAAACTTAGGGTCGGGTCAAAATGATAGGGTCGGTCGGGTTACCTGAACACAACTATTTTTTTGATTGGCAGTATAAAGAACAGTATAGCACAATACTGTAAAGAATGTGATGAGTCTGTGACTTGTAGAACATAAAATTATATGTCTTTACTGTAATCTTAGATGATACAAATACAACATGTAGATAGCTCTGATCATGTCCTCGTACGTCGCTCATGCGGTCCTCACACAAAGTGATGACGTCACAGATGCGCGGACACAATATCCCCCTTTCTTTATAAGAAGTTCGAAAGTCTATGATATATAGTTCACTGTGGATATTATGTCGCTGGAAGAAAACTGGTTATCATAGCAATAAGAACATAGTCATTAAACAAGATAAAAGTTTGTTGTCTCTACAGTGTTATTAAAATTAAATATGGATTTCAGTCCTGAGAACTTTGTCTATAAATCCATTCTGTCCCTGGGCCTGGAGATCCTTCTGGCTCTAGTGACATATGCTGCTGGTGTCTGTGGTTCATCGGCCTTCGCTCCTTCAGGGCCTCTATCCACAAGTTCTGGCTCGGGCACTGGTCCCAATGCCACCTGGTCATCGATCTCACTGGCGGGGTCGCTGACCCTTGGTGTCTCATTCGACTGCTTCAATAGGTGCCTTCGATTGTGTCGGTATGTGTGACCATCCTCAGCCCTTACAACATATGAACGGGGTGATCCTGGGGCGGGTGTCGCCATCACGGTGGCATTATCCCATCAGGGTTTGTGGCCAGTGGTGCGCATCCATATCTGCTCCCCACTGTGTAAGGGTGGAAGATCCTTTGCAGCATTGTTATACTGATGTTCCTGAGAGGCATGCTTCGCCTCAAACATCTCCTCCACTGCTGCCGGGCTCACAACCACTGGTCTCAGCTGTCTTTCAGTGTTAGGAACCATGGACCGCAGTCTCCTGGAGTAGAGCAGCTGCGCTGGAGAGGCAAGTCCATGTACAGGGGAGGTCCTCAGCTCTAGAAGGGCCAGGTATGGATCTTTTTTATCCTGTTGTGCTTTCTTTAGCAAGTTCTTCACAGTTTGCACCGTACACTCAGCCAAACCATTTGACTGCGGATATGTTGGGCTTGATGTGACGTGTTCAAAACGCCATTTCGCAGCAAACTCTGCAAATTCACCACTGGAGTACTGCGGGCCATTGTCACTGATCATCCTGAGGCAGCGGCCATGGCGTGCTAGCGCTGCCTTGATTTTTGCTATCACTGATTTGGAGGTAGTGTCTGTTAGGTGTTCAACTTCCACAAAGTTACTGTAGTAGTCCACCACGAGCACATAGTCTCGACCATGAAGGGTGAAGAGATCTGAAGCAACCACTTGCCATGGCAGACTAGGGGCTTGGAGGCTGATGAGTGTCTCCTTCTGATTGGCATTACGGTGTTGCTGGCATGTCCCACAGCTACTCACAGTAGTGTCTCTATCAGCATTCAGTCCCGGCCAGAATATAGCAGATTGTGCCCAAGCTCGACACTTTTCAATGCCAAAATGGCCTTCATGTATGTTCTCCATCATCTCTGTACGTAGTGCCTTTGGAATAACCATGCGATCACCCTTGAATATAATACCATCAGCAAATGTGAGTTCGTCTCTATAGTTCCAGTAATCCAGAACTGTTCCGGGACATTCCTTCCACTGTGCTGGCCACCCTGTCAAGATGATGTGCTTTAGCACCTGCATGTTCTGGTCACTAGCTGTGGTCGACCTGAGCTCACTTAGTTTTGGGTCACTGATGGGTAGTGAGGCCACCATGTAGTGAATGACGGCATCCAGTTTCGCATTCAGTTCGTCACTCTGTGGTGGAACGGAGCCCACCACCAGGTTTCTGCTCAAGCAGTCAGTCACTGGGATATCCTTCCCCGGCTTGTACACCACGTCAATGTCATACATGTACCTTTGGAGCTCCAAAATCATTGTTTGGAGCCGTTTGGGTGCTGCTGATATGGGTTTGCAGAGGAGCGATTCCAGAGGCTTGTGTTCTGACTCCACTGTCGTTTTTCTGCCATATGCGTACTGGTGGAACCGGGAGCATCCATGCACAATAGTTAGCATCTCACGCTCAATCGGGGCCCAGTTACCCTTGGACACATCTAATGCTCGGGATGCATATTCAATCGGTCGGCCATCCTGCATAAGTGTCGCTCCTGTGGCCTTCTCAGAGGCGTCTACCTGCAGTGTTAGTGGCTTGTTGGGGTCATAGAATGCCAGGACCGGGGCCTTTGTGATGATCTCTTTCATCTTGGCGAATTCTATGTCCTGCTGGGCATCCCATACAAACTCTATGTCCTTTCTCAGGAGGTCTCGCATCGGGGCAGTAATGCTGCTCAGATTAGGTGCAAACTTCGTGAGGTAATTCACCATCCCTAGTATGGTTTGGAGTTCTGCCTTCGAGGTGGGAGCTGCCATATGAGTGATGGTCTCGACCTTCTTGGGATTAGCCTGGATACCGTTGCCAGATATGACGTGGCCATAGTATTTCACTTGTGACACATTGAAATGGCATTTATCCAGGTTGTACCTTTGACCGTGCTCATGAGCACGTTGGAATGTTGTAAGGAGCGTTTCCAAGTGTTCTTCCCGCATTGTTCCGGCCACAAGTACATTGTCACTGATGCCCTTTACTCTGGCCAGCCCCTCATAGGTCTCATCCACACGCCTCTGGAATATGTCCTGGGCACAGTTGATACCGAAAGGCATATGTAGGTACCTGTAGCGACCAAACGGCGTGTTGAACGTTGTCAGCCAGGATGATACATCGTCCAGCTGGATCTGCCAGTAACCGTTGCGGGCATCCAGCGTAGAGAAATATTTGCATCCTGACAGTCGGCTAGTGACATCATCCAGGGTTGGAACTGGGTAGTGTGGTCATTTTATTGCCTTGTTCAGATCTTTGGGGTCCAAGCATACCCTTAAGTCACCATTTGTTTTGTGAACCACCACAATGGAGCTAACCCAGTCTGTGGGTTTGGTGACCTTCGTAACTATTCCATGACTCTCCATACGATCCAGCTCAGCCTTGATTTTGTCACGGATGGATACAGCCACCGTGCGGGATGCATGTATGACTGGCTCAGCTCCTGGCTGCAAACTGATGTTATGCTCACCAGGAAACTCTCCTATCCCCTCAAAGATGTCAGCGTATTCTGAAATCAGGGCATTGATAGCAGGGTCGTTACCACTTGTGTCATACTCTCGTATCCCAGCTTCCTGTTCATCGATGGACAGTACAAGCTGTACCAGATTCATGTCCACACACATCCTTAGTCCAAGGAGTGGGGGTGCTTGTGCGTCGACAACATGGAACTGTAAACGCTGCCTATCACCCTTGTGTGTGCATTCTAGATCACAGACTCCCAATGTATTTAGGGACTGCCCTCGATATCCATGAAGGGTGCTCTTACTCAACATGAGCGGCTGCTGGACGTACAGTTTGTCAAACACGGATTTGGGTAGCACGTTGACCTGTGCCCCGGTGTCTACCTTAAACTTGATGGTCATGCCATGGCATTGGATGTGGACAAAAGCCTGGTCTTTGGTGCACGCCGCTGAGTTGACCACATCTATGAAGAAATCCCCGCCTGCATAGCTAGCACTGTCATCTGGGGATGGTTGCACTGCGTGGACTGGCTGTGCGTGGCAGACCGCCGCAAAATGGTTGTACCTCTTGCAGTTACTGCATCTCTTCCCTCTGGCAGGGCAACTCTTCATGCTGGGATGAGAGTCCTGGTTGCACTTAGGGCACAAATCAGCTGTGCTTCTCTGCGGAGCCTGTTTGCCATCACTTCCGTTGCCATGGCCGCCATACTTCTGCCTGTTGGGAACCACTTTCTTCTCGGATATTCCCACTGCCTGGACTCCTGCAGCCTCTGAGCCACCCATGCACTTCAGGTGCCGTTGAATGCTCTCCAGAGCACGAGCAATGTTCAGGGCTGCAAACATCAACATCATCTCAACTATCCAGGTACCATTTCTTTGTCTCATCGCTGTTGGTGCCGAGCACCAGTCGGTTACGTAGCAGTTCATCCACAAACGCTGCTGGGAAAGCACAGTCCTTGACAAGGAGTCTTAGTCCCATGAGGAAACTGTCAACTGACTCAGTCGGCCCCTACACCCTAGTGTAGAACTTGTGGCGCGAAACAAACATAGTCGACCTTGGCGCTACGTACATCCAGAACTTTTTATATACACTCTGGAGGTCGGTCTTGTCCTCCCCTGCTACCGCAGCAATAGCGGCCTGTCCATCTGCAGCAGGCACAGCTGCAACAGCAGGGGCAAAGTGAAACGTGGAGAATATCTCCCTGCCCTGCTCCCCGGACCATATCAGGATGAAACTAACGCGCTGGTTTTGCTCAGTCTTACAAAGGGGGCCAGAGAAAAATAGATCTGCATGATCTTCAAATTTCTTCCATGCCTCCCTCAGCACTGGGGAGTCCCAGTCCATTCTCGGCAGGTCTGCTTGTGATACTGCCATTGGGTCCATGACTATAGATCTATAGTTACTTTGTGTCAATATTACAGTGTGGTCAATGTCAATTTGATGGGTTGGAATGGCCTGTAGGCTTCACTGTCTGTGGCACTCCTGCTACCCAAATATTGAATGTCTACTCACAGTTTGGAGAATTCATCTACCAGGGTCCTTTCAAACATCCACATCTTCTGACACCATGTAAAGAATGTGATGAGTCTGTGACTTGTAGAACATATATGTCTTTACTGTAATCTTACAAATATAACATGTAGATAGCTCTGATCATGTCCTCGTACGTCGCCCATGCAGTCCTCACACAAAGTGATGACGTCACAGATGTGGGTGCACAACAAATACTACAATGATGCATTACCTGGTGTGACACTACAGATGTCACTACCTTGTTGATGTAATTAAGTGTTAAGTAGAATGCTGGAAGCATTCTATCCTATTTTTTTCTGATCTATATCTTTGAATTTAGCAAATTAGATTGAGATCTTACAAGTACACTTCACTAAGGAGATTCTTTATAAACATACAGAAAGTGAACCATCTATATATCTGAGGTGGTATGGCAGTTTTAAAGAGCGACTATGTGAATCATGGACTCAAGAAGGAGGAAGAAACATTTCATAGAGTAAAGGAAAGCAGAACAGGGTCATTAGGAAGAAGGAGGCTCAGTCTCACGATTTTGTAACAGTTGGATCGTCTTTGACCGGGTGAGGTCTTTGACCGGGTGAGGTCTTTGACCGGGTGAGGTCTTTGACCGGGTGACGTCTTTGACCGGGAGGCTAGAAAAGGCCTTTTTTATTTTTTTATTTTTTTCCCCATATCTCTACTATTTGTAAATATATGTGGATGGTTATTGCATAACACTTTGAACAGTGTAGCTCTTCAAAATTCACATAACATAGAAAGTGAAGTCTTAGACCGGGCAGAGGAAAAAATATAGCATTATGCTATAATGCATGTAAAAGGGAATACATATAAATATAAACAAATTAAATCAATTTCATTTCATAAAGTATGAAAATATCCTTTGACTTTTTCCACCCATTTCTTACTATATAGGTCTAATTTATGCTATAATAACGTTTCCCGGTCAAAGATGTCACCCGGTCAAAGATGATCCAATTGTTACAAAGTCGTGAGACTAAGCCAGGAGGGAAATAGGGAGGCAGGGAGACATTGCGGTTCAGGATGGGGATGTTGAAGGAGATGATGGAAGGAGGGATCTGATATGTATCCTCAGCCCAGGAGGGTAGGGACGACTGGAAGAGGGTATAGGGAAGACTGGAGGAGGGTAGTGACGACTGGTGGAGGGTAGGAAAGACTTTTTTCAAAAAAGCGTGACATCATTTATGGACACCAGCACCAGTATTTCCTCACGATCCTATCATACCCTGGTACCCCTAGCTATCCCATATATTAGAGAGACAATCAGATCAGAAATTAAGTGTTAGGGTTAGTTTATATTTACATCATACATATTATTTATACAGTTTTATTAGGTAAACACATAGGTCTAGAGATTGCACTGCTCAGATCAATAAAAATCAAACCAGTTAGATATGGGATCGGGGACCATAATCGGTCTGGGTTACAAAATCGGGACCTTAATCGGGACTTAAGCCTTGGCAATTCTATTTTCCACTTGTTTATAAACGTAAACATTATTTACATATACATGAGCCTATGGCATGGTCCATGAGTCAGATTCGTGAGAATAGCCTCGATTTGTGAATAAAATCGGTCAGTGGAGCCTCAGCATAGGCCTGCTATTATAGGCCTGCTATAACAATACTACGAAAATAATCAGAAATAAGGGGGGGGGGGGGCTTTTGACACTGTATTCATATATATATATATATATATATATATATATATATATATATATATATATATATATATATATATATATAATTGAAAATCCATCGGGGACAATGAAACTATTTTCACTATTTTAGCTAAGTACCCAAATAAGTTGTGCATGGGTTTTCATATTCATTTATTGTAGTGTATGTTACTACGGAGAGACTATAGATAAGGCATGACAATCTTTTCAACAAAGAAATCTTCTGAGAACTGCAGATGGTCTCCCTCACACTCCACGAACTTGAGGCGCCCCTCCTTGTCCATCTGAGCCAAACCAAGCCTGTCCTGTAATGAGAGAAATGAAAATTGTATACATCCGGAATAGGTTACACTCATGTAGCTTTGTTGAAAGGTATGTTATCCAGTGAATATAACTACAAAGCTAATCACGTCAGAAAAGAATATAATAATACTTGATAGTATACTCGTCAAGAAAAACTGTGACAATATTTACATGTATATATAATGTATAGCGAAAGACATTACATGTATGCAATGCCTTGGGAGAACCGTTACCATACCTCTTTGTAAATCTTGGACTCTTGGAGAGTTTCAGTCTCCTTGCCTTGTCCAGACTTGTAGAAACCGAACCACTGAAACAGCACGATTAATAACACTGAGATGGATCTTCACTTTGCGTTCTCACCCATATGCAGCAAGGGACGAACCTGTGGAGTCACTAGACGCCACCGATTCTATGCATGATCTTAAATCGCCACTTCTGGCGTAATCTTATTCCAGAAAAAGAAAAAAAAAGAGAGAAAGAAAAAGGGGGTGCGGGGGCAGAGCCCCCATTATATACAGCAATGTTAGAAACTTACAGTGGTACCATCTAGAGGATAGGTATCACCTGGAAACTGATTAAGATTACGCCAGAAGTGGCGATTCAAGATTAAGATTACGCCAGAAGTGGCGATTCAAGATTATACACAGAATGGGCGGCGTCTAGTGACTCCACAGGTTCGTCCCCACGTGCCACCCATATGTGTTCTGCCGTTCTTGAACAGTGAACCAAGGGTTGAGATATCCTTAGATAATGGCTAAAATTAATACACTGTGTTGACTACATCAAAGACTCATATTTTGAACGACCATATGTTGCCTAACGTTGTGACACACTATATGCAAATTATAAGGGCGTGCTAGTCTTGGCATTGTACAGATAGACACACTCGTGACCATATGTCTATAAAATGATATATTTATAATACAATTACTAAGACTACTCAATTGACTGATACAAATACTTATTGTGACGACCTACCTGGCTAGCCTTAGGATCCACCATGGAATCCTGGGTGAACTTAACCATGACGAAGTTCTTCAGGTTCATCAGATTCTTCTTGTATGTGGCGTTGATGGCCTGGTTATAAAGAAAGTTTAATGCATAAGAACAAATTCAAAGCAGCACAATGTATGGGCCAAGTATATACATGGCCTCTGCCTTATTGCATTCGTATGATACGTAAAGCATATGAACCCTACTTCATTATAATATACACTCCCTCTTGGGTAGATGATAAAAGCCACCGAGCACCTAAAGTCCCATCTGGTAGGCATGAATGCATCAGTGACGAGCAACTCGCCAGTGCTGCATCCTTACATCGTGCTGACCCTAGGGGTTGATGTACTCCCGAAAAATTGCACTGATATTCCTAGGCTCCCTATACGACCAACCTCTCAGTCACTAGTACCTAACCTAGTTAGTCGTTTTTTTAGCTCCCTATACAACCAACCTAGGTAAGTTATTATTGTCAGGTTGGTCAGTACTGACCAACCTACCTTAGTCTATTCATTTCCAGGGGGAGCCACCGAGTGGTCATCACAGCATCTTACAGGTGGCACCAACTAGTGGTATACAAATACAACACACCAACCTAGATGAACCTAGGGTAGCCACTACTGACTGACCCCTCAGTCAATTTTGAATATAATTTTGCCATTGTGACTAACACACATATGACGAGCCTAGGATAGTCTGTACTGACTAACCCTTTCAACCTATGCATTTTCAGTGTATGCGACCCTTACAGGGTTAACTCAAACTGTCATTATCAGTTCTCCTCCATACCTTCTCTTGGTTGATGTCGGCCAGGAAGATGTTGAGGTTCTTGTAGTCCTCCTCGTTAACTGGGTCGTGCCAGTACTGGGCCTGCACCAATCTAGGACGTCAAGTTACAATGTTATACATATAGTTATGTTCAACGTCATATGTCTTAAATCTTCATCATCATCACGTACATATCTAGGCATGTATATAAGCCCAGTCTGCTATCAACTCGAGTTTGTCCTTTTTATGTTCTTATTTGGCGAAATACATCAAGGAGCATGATATCAGTTAATGCCAACACATATAGGTATATGGAACCACATACTGTGTATTTATATCGCAGAGGTTGATAATTCAGGACGCTGCATGATACCAATCGATCATCAGTGCGAAGTATGCTATATCCTATGGATGCAATATACATCCGCTTGAAGAAAGTCTCCAATGTAGAACATATAATACGCAAAATCTACCGGCCACCATCCTCTATTTTCTAACAAGCTCTAAGTATGGACATCTTGTCTTTATTACTTACCCCTCTTGGATGGGTCTGAAAACAAACAGAAGAACATGTACTTGTAGGCTTGACATTTACTAAAAATAAGGAATTAAAGAAAATGGTAAAATGTCACAGAACCATGTGACTTTGTATATATAGGGTATACTATATGTTTTTTAATCTGGATAACAATGTAGTATCTGCAAATAGGTTCTACAATGGGTTCTATATGGAACAAGTTCAATCTGCATGCATAGCAGTGTATCAATATAGATCTTCAATTAGGATCGATATAATGGAGAATATACTTACTTCCAGTAGGCGCCCGCGTTCAGGAGTTTACGGATCATGTCGCAGAACTCGTCAGATTTACCAGGGCATCCTGGCAGGCCGTACACACCTTAAATCACAAGTCAACCATATATGCATCACAGTCTTGTTTAAACCCCTAGCACCCCTATATATAGGGCTGAGTACCTGTCCCCACTGCACTCTGACTGTTACTGGAGGGGCAGCAAGCGTTTCGCCTTTAAGCTTCACACAATCGTTTTTTTTCGATCACGCTGTTACGCACACTATCCCGTTCGTTAGCGGACCATGACTACATTATGCATTGGCGTCAAATTTAGGTTTACAAATTTTTTGAAAAAAATATTCCCATTTTTACACTTTTGGGTGGATATACCTAGAGGAGCTGTAAAAAAAATATCAAAAAAATCCGACCTACCGACCCTAGAGTTTCTTCCCATGTTACCTGAGACAAACCTTTTTTTTAAAATTTGGCCTAATGCATGAGGCGGAAAGAAAGGGACATGATGCCTACCCTGGTGCTGTCCTCCCATGGAGATGAGGTTCTTCATGGGTGGGTTGGGGCAGCGCTGGGCCACGGCACGCCTATTGGGTACAACAAAAGTAGTGCAAGTGTGTCTTCATGTAATTGACACAGAATTGAATTTGACATTGGACAATGTGAACTGCAGCCCTTTAGGGCCACATATTCAAATAATTGTGCCTGAATACAGCATTGGCGAATCTTCTCGCTAGATTTATGCATTATGGTAAGTCATGGGTCGGCATGATGCGTGAATACATACATCGGGCATGGTGCATTAAAGTGGCATCATCCCCAAGCGTATCCCATTCACATTTCTAGTACTGTTCTAGTTTGCGAGTGGTGATATTGCCCCTTTAACGCACTGTGCGGCCCTTAAAGGGACAGTGGCACCAAGTCTACTTACAGGAACTGTGCCCCCTGAGACATGCCCAGCGCGTTGTAGCCGTTCTTGAGGTTGGGGTCGTTCTGGATGATGTCACATGCCATCTTTACCTTGTCGTTGACGTTGATGAAGAATCCATTGTTGGCATCCTACAAAAATAACCATTAAGGGTGGATGGATGATACATTGCTCACGGCAACATGTGTCGTCATACGGGACCAGCGCAGTGCGTGTACCTCGGGGCATCGTGACAACCCGTCTGGAGTGTAGTCACCGATCTTATGGTCAGCATGATGCATGAATGCAGCATTGGTCAGTTACTGACCCGGGCTGCATTCATGCATCATGCCAGCACCGGATAGATCAGGTTGGTGCCATATGGTGCCGCCACCTGGAGGCACCAGACGGAACTGCTGAGTCGTCCTCTGTGGGAAACTGCGAGGTTTAATATGAACAAAGAATTTGCTTTAAAAGTGCACTTAGAAATATAAATTGCTTAACGGTAACATTCCATACATGTAAAAAAAGGTATACCTTTATCCGAGAAAAAAAGAAGAAGAAGACGAAATATCATTATTACTAAAGGTGTGATTTGTGCCATAGTTACCTCATCTGTATCCTTTCCCAGCATCAGGCTCTTGACGTAGATACGAGGGATAACGTCCTTAACCATGTCAGCCAGGTTCATCATACCTGAACTGCAGCAGTTGTCACCTGGAGGCAGATATCACTGTTACATGGCCGCAGAATGCATGCGCCATTCACTTTTTTGACATAGTGCATAAATGCGACCCTGCATAATGAGTAACTCACCAGTGCTGCATTCATGCATCTGGCCGATCCTATACCGGGCTGATGCACCCTCGAAGAGTCGGGTGAACGAATGACTATCATAGTGACTATTGGGCATGATGCAATGATGCATTAATGCATTATGCAGCCACTAAAGGGTTAAGCAGGACTCACGTCCTCTTGAGATTGGGTGTTTGTCACTAGCAGGGCCCCATACTTCCAAGCTACCCTAAATCAGTTAAGATTTTTAGGCTACACAGTAACTTATAAAATAATTTACCGGTAGATTATTTAATCATAACATATATTTTTAATATATCAGGGAGATCTAACTAATACTGGACTGAATACTTGGAGGGCGGTCGACATGCGATCTCTTATCTGAACGCAATGCAATTGTTTTAGTACATAATGTACCTGTAATTCAAATGAGTTTCTTTGTAAAGCCATTACTTCTCACTTCTCCTGACTCACTTCTTATAATTAACACGTGATAAACATAGTTGAATTGAACATAACACCGTTTAACTATTCCCTTGGATCCATCTTGACTTTCATGGAGGTCGACGCAGCGTATCCGCTGGCGCATTCTGGTTGAAATAACGGGTCATTACCGGGTCATTAACTGCTTTGGTACTCTTCCTTCCTATCAGTCATTATCATTATTGGTGATTTACATATGACAACCCATCCTTAAAGTAAGATACATACCCATTCCGTGCCACAGCACCAGAGGGAAAGACATCTCCTTGGTCTGGGCATGGGCAAGGCCCAGCACAGCCAAACCGAGACAAAGCAGAATAGTGTTCCTCATGTCGCAGCCAGTAGAACACAACTACAAGCCACACCAGGCTGGTCACTATATACACGAGCCATGGGAAGATGGGCATGTGGTGTAGTAATGGCAAGGTAGTCAACTCTCTTTATCACATGTCCATAGAGTGTATAAGGACAGTAAGGGCATGGAACTAGTTAAGGCGGGGCTGTCTAACATGATAAAGGCAGGCGTATCGCCTATAACTTAACTTATTATGTCATGTGTACCAGGGTTTATCAGTGGATATGGTAAATAGTCGGTGATGTAAACACCATTTGGTATAACGCCCTTTCTGTAGAGGTTGGTCTCCCTCTTGGACCTATGCTTTGTCCGTGAATGTGGACGATGCTACACGTACACAGAGAGAAGAAACCGAGTCAAAAGGGAGTCCAGGCTTGCCTCCAGAATGACTCCCTTTTCTGACTCTCTTGATGACTCTCTTGATGAACCTGACTCCCTTAAAAGGGAGTTATGTGACTCCCTTAAGAGAGCCCAGGTTTTGCCTCCAAAATGACTCCCTTTTATGACTCCCCGCTACAGACAGAGTCCAGGTCTATGCTGCAACTCCCTTTAGAAAGGGAGTCTAGGCACAGGATGGCTCCTTTGGAATAGAGAGTCATAATTTATAGGTAATTCCTACCCCCTAACCCTCTATATAACCATTTCAATAGCTGTCTCCCTAGCTGATGTTTCTACATTATGTTGGTGCAATGCCTCACAAGGAGGAGGGATCTCAGAAAGATCCCTCAGAGCACATTAGTTGATATACAAAGGAACATATGAGCTTTTGGGATTTAACTTTCTCATGTTGCTACAAATTGGGTGTCTATACCTCATACATCATGCTTATGCTACAGTTTTAAACTAAATGTGATTATTTCATAAAATGTAATTCTGACATTACATGTTGATGCTCCAATGTGTACACGTATCAGCATAATTATCAATGTCACAAATAACATGGATCTAGCGATCTGAGCATGCAGAATATTACCATTTTAGGCATAGTGCTACCACCTAGCAGGCTGAACTGTAACCAACTGTTTGTCTCCCTTGGGGGAAAAGGGAGTAGGGACCCTTGACTCTGATTAGAAACAGAGTCAGATGGCTTCTTAACATATATGCTAGATGGCATTACAGTCATTGTACAGTAGTGTCACCTAGTGGGTTTCCTATTTCCGTTTTGTATGCTCACCTCTGTGACTCCTTTAGGGTGTCCAGGTAACCATTGACTCACCTCAGCTGACATGGACTCTGTTTGATCTAATTGAAAAGGAGTCAAGGCTGTTAGAAGGGGGAGTCAGACAGTGTGAAAAGTGAGCCAAAGGGACCCTGGCTCTCTTTTTATAGCCGGGACTCCCCTTGTGACTCGGTTTCTTCTCTCTGTGTATGGATGAGCTACAACAGCTGACAACCAGTGCGCACAGGCCATTGAATCAACCATGACGATTGGTTGTCAATGTTGATTCAACGTTGATTCAATATTGAACTGAATTTTGTGAACTCTGGACAGCCGCCCCAGTGTATTCTAAAGTCGATGGACAGGTAAAAGAGGCCCACTTCTCTACCTGCTACTGTCGTGGTATTGGCGGCAAACCCTCACGGACGCTACTAGCGCTACTGGGGCGCCACCTTGCGATACACAGGCGTACTAAGCGTCTGGGAATTGTCTGTGCATCGTGCGTGTTATGCGATACACCGGAGGTCGGTCAATACATCTTGAGATGAAGATTCAGAGTTGTTGTCACTTATAATAATACAAAGTATCAAGACATCCAGCAAAGCAGGATGCCACATGGTGTCAGAATAGGTCATCTTCCATGCCCACTACAAGAAAAGTGCCAAATTGAAGTGAGACACTCAAGTTGGTGTTGAAAAGTGATGAACTCAACTTCTCAAGAATCTGTGAGTAGAGAACTTTTCTAAAACCTCCAGAGTCCAGGAGCATTTACCAAGACCCCAAGCTGTTAATTGTGTGTATAATATAGACTGTCAGTAGGCCTACATTAAAAGCAGTGACAATTTTGAAATGGCTGCCAACAGTGTAAAACCACCAGACACCCTCAGAATTGAGAGGGGTAACCCATCACATTCATGGTCTCTGTGGAAGAGAAGGTTTGAGATATATCTCAAGGCCACAGGCTCCAGCACAGAGCCAAATGAAAAAAAGGTGGGACTCCTACTGAATCATATTGGGGATGATGGGATAGACATTTATGACAGTTTTGTATTCCTCCCACAACATCCAAATCCAGTCCAGGGACAAGCTCCCATACCAGCTGAGGACCCAAATAACTATGATACTGTGCTACAAAAATACACAGAATATTTTGGAAAAAGGGACCCCCAACTGCTACTAAGGGAAAAGTTTTGGTTCACCCTCAAAAGGGGACCATCTCAAACTCTGGAGTCATGGGTGCTAACAGTCAAGAAGAGTGCAGGTGAATGCAAATTCCCACAGACCTACATGGACCAGGCTGTGCGCGATAAACTGACATTTTCATGTACCGACCAGTCGGCAAAGTCGAAGCTCTATGATGCCGGTGCAGGGCTTACGCTGGAGAGAACAGTAGAGATACTCTACCAAAAGGAGACTACGCGCTATGAGCTCCAAGAGTCAAAGAGTGCCAATATTGACGTAGTCCACAGCAAGGCCAAGAAGAAGCCGGACCCGAGCAGAACCGAGAAAAAGAGAAATACTGGTGACAAAATCAAGTGCGGATTCTGTGGTACCGAACACCTCAAAGGGAAGAAAAATTGTCCCGCAGTGAATCACTCCTGTGAGAAGTGTAAAATAAAAGGACATTTCTCCCAAGTTTGCCGTACTTCAAGAGCGCGGATTTCTCAAGTCGCAGAGGAAGAGTCGGGAGACGATATACCCGAAGACGGAGTGTCGCACGTATTTATCGGCAGCGTAACGAGCGAAGTAAATGCGGCCTCATCAAAATCCGTCCCAGACGACAAATCGAGTTCAAGCAAAGGCTGGTACATAAAACTCGGAACTGGCTCCGATACTCTATCGTGGTACATAGACTCTGGAGCCGAGATATCAGTGATGCCCGATACATACTACAAGAAGTCCTACGGAGAGATCCAACCAACAAGAAAGACGCTGTATGCTACAGGCGAGCATCCGCTACAGACGTTAGGATGTGCTCGTATGCAGTTGAGTCGCGGAGACACTACCGTCCACGAAGACGTCTACGTAGTGCGAGGCGTGAAATCGCTTCTCCTCGGACAACCTGCAATCGAGAAACTAGGACTGATACCTAACATCCCTGGTGCCTATAGGGTCAAAGCCGTGAACAGTGAAATCCCAAAGTTGGACACGAAGGACGAAGTGGTCAAAGCTTACCCGAAGCTCTTTACAGGACTCGGTAAGCTGAAAGGTGAATATGCTATAAGACTCAAAGACGATGCTAAACCATTCTGCCTCTATACTCCACGTAGTGTGCCAAAGCCTCTGATGAAAAAGGTAGAGCAAGAAATCGCAGCATTAGTAAAGTCAGGAGTTATCGAGCCCGTAGACGAACCAACAGATTGGTGTGCACCCATGGTGGTTGTACATAAACCAAACGGGAACCTACGGCTGTGTGTGGACTTGACAAGACTCAACCAGGGCGTCCGACGTGAACTCTACCAGATGAAAAAGGTAGAGGAGACCCTGGCGTGTATTTCAAGCGGAGCTGTATTCTCCAAGCTAGATGCAAATTCTGGCTTCCACCAGGTACTGTTGACTCAAGAGAGTGCAAAGCTGACGACATTCATCACACCGTTCGGAAGGTACATGTTCAGGAGACTTCCCTATGGTATATCATCTGCTCCTGAACACTTCCAAAAGAGAATGGACAAAGAACTGACTGGACTACAAGGAGTGTTGTGTCATATGGATGACATTCTTGTGATTGGAAAGGACAAACAAGAGCACGATGAACGCTTGGCAAAAGTGCTGAACCGCCTCCAAGAGAGCGGCATCACTCTAAACCAAGACAAGTGTGAGTTCTCCACAACCAAGCTTCGCTACCTTGGCCAGGTGATAGATGCTGACGGCATCAGGAAGGATCCAGCAAAGGTCAAAGCCATCATAGAGATGCCAGACCCCAAAGACGTCCCAGATGTCCGACGATTCCTCGGCATGGTGAATCAACAGATGAAATTCCTGCCGAACCTTGCCGAAATCACCAAACCAGTCAGAGATCTCCTTAAGAAAGATTCTGCATGGACTTGGGATCTTCCACAAAAGAAAGCGTTTGAGAAACTGAAACAGGAACTAGCTTCAGACGAAGCCCTCGCTTTGTATGACCCCGAACGTGAAACGATCGTGTCAGCAGACGCAAGTAGCTACGGTCTTGGGGCAGTTCTGAGACAACGTCAAAAAGATGGAAGACTGAAAGCAGTTGCATACGCCAGCAGGTCAATGACAAAGACTGAATGCCGATACGCGCAAATTGAGAAGGAAGCATTAGCGACCACATGGGCACTCGAACACTGGAGTAACTTAGTTATCGGTATGCGAGTCCACGTGGAGACTGACCATAAACCGCTTGTGCCACTATTCTCAACCAAACTGATCGACGAACTGCCAGTGAGGATCCAAAGATTCCGACTGAGATTAATGCGGTTCGACTTCACAGTCAGTCACGTGCCAGGTAAAAGTCTAATGACCGCAGATACCTTGTCAAGAGCGCCTCTTGGTGAGCATATGCTGGAGAGCGAAGAACTTCATAAGCAAGAAGAACTACGTAAGGAATCTGACGCATACGTACAAGCAGTACTCGTCTGTCTACCATCATCTGACCAGAGACTCGACGAGATACGGTCAGAGCTAAAGAAAGACGATGTCCTGAAGGTAGTGATACACCATATTGAACATGGATGGCCGGAGAACAGACGTGACGTCTATGGACCTCTGGTTAAGTTCTGGAACGAACAGGGCAACCTTACAGTTCACGATGGACTACTCCTTCGAGGAAAACAGCTTGTAATCCCAGCAAGTCTGAGGATTGACGTGTTACGCCATCTACATGATGGGCATCAGGGCATCACTAAGACCCGTGAGAATGCCAACGCATCAGTGTGGTGGCCAGGAATGTCGAAAGACATCGAAAAGACAGTGAAAAATTGTAACATTTGTGAAAAGTACAGACGTGAACGTGTCGAACCGATGAAAGGAACTGAGTTCCCAGAACGACCGTGGTCTAGAGTAGCAGCAGACTTTTTCCACCATAAGGGGTCCATGTACCTCCTCATCATAGACTACTATTCTAGAGACGTGGAAGTGTGCCAAGTTGGCAAGAACGTTGATACCACTGAGACAGTAAAGAAGATGAAAAGAGCATTCTTCCATCAAGGTATACCCGACATACTGTTCAGCGACAACGGTCCTCAATTCGCATCAGCGGAGTTCAAAAACTTTGCAGCAGAATACGGATTTGAACACATCACGTCATCTCCAAGATACGCACAAAGTAACGGAGAAGTAGAGAGAGCGGTGCAAACCATCAAAGCGATCCTCAATAAGGCTGACGATGAATACCTTGCCCTTATTTCTTATCGCAACACCCCTCTACTGTCAGGATTCTCCCCGGCTCAGCTGAACATTGGTCGTAGACTGAAATCACTGGTGCCGTGTCACCCGGATGAACTAAAACCGCGCATCCCAGATGCAGCGCTGGTTGGAAGGAAGGAGAAGGAATACCGGAAGCAGATGGCAGTGAACTACAACCAACGCCACCGAGTCACAGAAGCAGACGAACTGTCACCAGGAGACCGAGCATGGCTACCCGACCTACGAGTGGAAGGGAAGGTCATAGGAAAAGGCCCCGGACCGAGATCATATATAATCTCAACACCAAATGGACTAGTGAGACGTAACCGCAGAATGACAAGAAATCTCGGGCCCGGACAAAATGACAACATCGATCCGACCACCATACTAACCAAAGTGGTCACACCGCCTAGTGATCATATGCCTCCAGTGGAGATCACTGATATACCTCCAGTGGTCCCTCCACCGACTCCACCTACTCCTGATCGAGGTGCCACACCCCGTGTGCCCGATCCGGGACCAAGGAAGTCGTCGAGACCTAGAGTCGCGACGAAGAGACTGATTGAAGAAGTTTAATAACTATTCCCTTTCAGATACATTAATAAGTCAGAAATATTCTAAAGTGACAAAAGAACATTGTCTATTATGTTTGAACATTGACTATTACATTGAACATTGAGTAACATGAAACTGACTTATTTCCAGAGACATACATATACATATATATCTTTACTTGAGAGTAACTTCATAGTAACTATTATGTCATGAACACTTCAAGAACACTTCTAAGTATGTCTTAACATAATACTCCTTAAAAAAGGGAGATGTCGTGGTATTGGCGGCAAACCCTCACGGACGCTACTAGCGCTACTGGGGAGCCACCTTGCGATACACAGGCGTACTAAGCGTCTGGGAATTGTCTGTGCATCGTGCGTGTTATGCGATACACCGGAGGTCGGTCAATACATCTTGAGATGAAGATTCAGAGTTGTTGTCACTTATAATAATACAAAGTATCAAGACATCCAGCAAAGCAGGATGCCACAGCTACTAGTCTTATTGCCACGATGATGGCTAATGTTATTACTACCGGTATAGTACCCGTAATTGGCCCAGGTAGAGGTCTATGACTGCCATCAACAGATAAGATGATTAGATACCCCTTGGGTAATGCACATCTAACAACACCAGATCTTAACTAGTTGGATATGGGGGGTTGCCTATTGTAATGGGACCAGTGTTCAGCCTTATGTGTACCTGGGATACACCTTTATTACTGGACATCGATTCTCTGTCTCTTTGTAGCTCTATAGTGATCGATGCCCAGTTTTATACTTCAGACCAGTGGCTCATTTTGGCTGTTTTTCGCCTCACAGATTGCTCCTAGCGCAAAATCCTGACTAGGTGTCAATATATTCTCTATGCCAATGTGTAATATGAGGGTAGAAAACAGTGGAACCTCAGTTAGAAAAAATCCTACTGAACAGTTTTTGAGAAAATTAGGGTTTTGTTGCCCTTTTTTGCTGTTTTTAGTACATTTCCTACATAACCCGTGAACGTCAGCATTTCTCAATTTTCAGGTATTTAGAATTAGAATTTGACATTTTTTTATTCACAGTAGGATTCCTGAATACCGAGCCATTCTAGAAAAGCTATTCTTTGGAAAAAATACTTAGTATTTCTTGATGATTTTCGTTGCACAAATTTAGGTTGTAATATAAAAACTGCATTGTCATCCAATCAAAGTGTTTATGCACTGTTGATGGTCACCCCCTCCCACCCTCTTCACTGTGCATTGAAGGAGAACAGGCAGGGGAGGTACACGTGTCTGTATATAGCTGTTGACCTGGGTGCTGGGTGCATTTTTAATTTATGGGGTGCCAACTGTTCATGAAAGAAAATTCAAATAGATTTTTTTATATTTTAGTATCAGATTAATGCAACTACAAGTCGTGATAGCACTTAAAGCATTCTATTTGCATTAATATGAATGGTGGCCACCTTATGGGGTGCCAAATATTCATGAAAGAAAAATTGATAAGAATTTGTTTTTTATTAGCATTAAATTGATGCAACTACAATTCGAGATTGCATTTCAAGCATCGGGGCATTCAATGAATGGTAGTCATCTTAAATATATGGGGTGCCAACTGTTCATAAATAAAAAAAAGAATAGAATTAGTTTTTTTATTAGTATCAGATTAATGCAACTACAATTTGTGATTGCACTTAAAGCATTCTATTTGCATTAATATGAATGGTGGCCACCTTATGGGGTGCCAAATATTCATGAAAGAAAAATTGATAAGAATTTGTTTTTTATTAGCATTAAATTGATGCAACTACAATTCGAGATTGCATTTCAAGCATCGGGGCATTCAATGAATGGTAGTCATCTTAAATATATGGGGTGCCAACTGTTCATAAATAAAAAAAAGAATAGAATTAGTTTTTTTATTAGTATCAGATTAATGCAACTACAATTTGTGATTGCACTTAAAGCATTGTGGCATGCAATGACTGGTAGCCACCTTGAATGTATGGGGTGCCAACTGTTCATGAAAGAAAAAAAAGAAAGTTTTTTTTTTAAGAATCAAATTAATGCAACAGCAACTCAAGATTGCATTTAAGCATTATGGCATTCAATGATTGGTGGCCATCTTGAACCTATGGGGTGCCAACTCTTCATGAAAAAAACAACTAAATTGGATGTTTTTAACAGTTTAAAATTAATGCAACTACATTTCAAGACTGCATTTAAAGCATTGTGGCATTCAATAAATGGTGGCCATCCTAAACCTATGGGGTGCCAACTGTGTTTGAAAAAGGTATCAAATAGAAATGTTCTTATATAGATATCAAATTAATGCAACTACAATTCTTCATTGCACTGAAAGCATTGTGGCATTTAGTAAATGGTAGCCATCTTGAATGGGTTGAATGAAGGAAAAATCAAATGGGATTTGTTTTTTTGATAGTATCAAATTAATGCAACTACAAGTCAAGATTGCATTTCAAGCATCGGGACATTCAATAAGTGATAGCCATCTTGAATCTATGGGATGCCAACTGTTCATGAAAGAAAAATAGAATAGATTTTTTCTTATTAGTATCAAACTACTGCAACTGCAATTCGAGATTACATTGAAAGCATGGTGGCATTCAATCAATGGTTGCAATCTTGAATTTCGAAATGAACATACACACAGACATATAGGCATGAACATGGTGTTCTCCTTCATATAGATATTCATGAATTTCTACTTCTAATAAATATCGCTTTCTGTTACATGGATGTCGATGTCCAGTTTTAGATATATATCCATATAGTGCATTGGAGTGCTATAATGTTGGACTGCTGTATATTTAATGTATACCTCATATACACAACAATCCAACCAATCAGAAGCCTGCTGCAGCGGATGCATCGGCTGTTTTGCAAGATGGCCGACCTTGAAGTGTATCTGAGATACACAACTGTATCTGGGATACATTATGGGAGGAAGTGTATCTAGGATACACTTTGGGACAGAAGTGTATATATACACTAGGGGATGAAAGTGTATCTGGGATACACTAGAAGGGTCTCTGGGATACGCTCTCTATACCCAGGATAGGCTGGGTACATAGCCTATGGGTAGGCTATGTCGAGTAACATATTCTGAGATATATATACACTATTGGGATGTCTTGTGTGCCTGTTATTGTCCAGCTGGAGAGTGATTATTTATGAATTATCACCTTATACGATGCGGGACCCCACTACTCTATTGTTTTATCTGATACACACCAGTCTGTGTATTCTTATCTAATGAGTTTATCCCAGATACACTTCTGTCTCCTATAGTACTGTATCCCAGATACACTTCTGTCTCCTACTGTATCCCAGATACACTTCTGTCTCCTATAGTACTGTATCCCAGATACACTTCTGTCTCCTACTGTATCCCAGATACACTTCTGTCTCCTACTGTATCCCAGATACACTTCTGTCTCCTATAGTACTGTATCCCAGATACACTTCTGTCTCCTACTGTATCCCAGATACACTTCTGTATCCCAGATACACTTCTGTCTCCTACTGTATCCCAGATACACTTCTGTCTCCTATAGTACTGTATCCCAGATACACTTCTGTCTCCTATAGTACTGTATCCCAGATACACTTCTGTCTCCTACTGTATCCCAGATACACTTCTGTCTCCTACTGTATCCCAGATACACTTCTGTCTCCTACTGTATCCCAGATGCACTTCTGTCTCCTACTGTATCCCAGATACACTTTTGTCTCCTACTGTATATCAGATACACTTCCACCTTTAGTGTATCCCAGGTACACTTCCAGGTCAGGTATTTTGAGAAGAAGCAGATGCGTTTGCTGCAGCAGGTTCCGGCTTCTGATTGGTCAGATTCTTCTATATCTCAGATACACTTCTAGAAGTGTATCGCAGATGTACATAAAGCTGAACATTGCCCCCCCCCCCTGCAGCGCGCAGTATACCCAGCCAACTCGGTCAGGAAATGTACTAAACACCTGATAAACTCAGAGGATAACAAAGACCTTTGGATAGATAATAGACTCCATGAAGGTAATTGGCCATGGGGAAGATCGTCCCCATGACTATTGTCCCATGATTATTGGCCGTGAGGGAGATTGATCCCACGAAAAACCCAGATTGAAATGATATTAAACAAATAATTGTTTTCATTCCAGAGAATTACAATGCTGCTCTTAATGGGTTGAATTGTATTACTAGTATTAATATCACTAGTATTAGTATAGGGGTCAAGCTTAGTGTCTAATGGACGCTGCCATTAATTAAGCTGGCACTGGCAAGATCAGCACTGAAAATCATAACATCTGTCACATGGGTCCCCTCAGAATTCTGCAGTGAATGGAGGGACTTATTGGATTATTTGATCTAAAATGCATTTCGCTAGTGGTTTATGCTCACATATCACCTTGATTTTAACAGCACATGTTCATAATGTAGGGTGATAGACGGAATGATAACACGCCGAGAAAAAAAGAAAGAACGACAGTGACCGTGCCAGGACGCCATTATTCTCTGTCTCAAGCAAAGACAAAACTACGGGGACACTTTTAGCAAAAGGTAACAAAACAGTATATGATTTTGTCATAATGTTGAAATGGTACTTAAGCTTCAAAGATAAATATTCCATCACCTTAGAGATAAATGTATCTAAATATATAATCCTTTTCAGACTTTACATAGCTGACACTAGCAAGATATATGCCCCCCGGTATAAAAGAAGTTCTTTACCAGAGCACCTATTAGTTTATGCAGAGAAGACCTCACTAAATTATAGACTGGGGTCCAATGTGACAAAAGGGGCTTAGATATGGGATTTCATTGCACCTCCAACGAAACAGGCATAACATGGTATCAAATGAAAGGGGAATACTTAGGATATCACCTGAGAGTAAGTATGACCGTGTAACCCTACAGACACAAAGAGTAAAATGCTGGTTTCCATGCCAACTTTACCTTTTTCACAATACTGTAAACGTAGACAATTTCGCGTGTATACATTTTTGCGGATTTGCTAAAAAGTACTATTTCGCTTGTATTTAAATTTCGTATATTTTGGAGTAGTCTAGTTGTAAGACTACACAGGTTAAATTTTCGCTCTGTACATATTTTCGCAGATTTTAAAATCCACGGAATCCGCGAAAATATGTACAGCGTGAAAATAATTATATACATTTACCGTAAATGACAGTTATCATTTCCCCTTCCCCTTTCCACATAGGCAGACCTGGAGATCTGTAATATTAGTATGACATAGCCATTTGTACACTCTAAGAACATTGTGTTGCAGGAACATGCATGGGGATTTACACACACATATTTGCAACACACCTTTGAGATCAACACACTTTTGGCAAAGAGCATGTAGTGTGTAGTGTGCTACACTAAAAGGTGTGTTAAAAGTGGCTACAGAAAAGCGTGTTGATATGTGTGAAAACGTAACACACTATTCTTAGAGTGGATGGCTCATCAGTGGGATGATGACACCTTGACCTTCATAGAAGTCAAGGTCACAGATACTGACCTTGGAAGTGAGGAAACCACCAAAACTGTTTTAACAGTGCTTCAACTAGTTTTCAGGTCTTTGAAAACCTCCAAATTTTGCATATTCGGTCAATTCAGTACTCAACAATAAAGTGAGACATTTTTCCTACTCATACAAAATGAAAAACCCAGAACATTATGCAGTTTTGCATGAGTCAAAAGAAAATCTCTTTCACACGTCTACTATATACAGATAGCTCATCATAGGACCTTATTTCAGTATTTGCTTGGGTGGCCTGACCATCTTCATGTATAATGTCCATAGAGTGAATGGGAGAATAAGATCCTGTGGTTGAGGTGCCCTAACCCTGGAACACATTCTGACAGGTTTAGAAATGGTGCCCTGCCCATCATTATGGTCCACATATTATGTTCCCCCCCCCCCCTGTGGAACATGTATGCCCTCTTGAGTCAAATGGCCACACTCACAACTTTAACTATACCCATATACCAATATTTGTAGGGTTTCAGGGTCATACATACTCTTAGGTGATAGCCTAGGGATTCCCCTTTTATTTGACACAATTTTATGCCTGTTCCTTCAGGGGTGCAACGAATCTCCAATTCAGAGTTGTGGGACCCCAGCCTATAAGGGAGGCTTATATCATGTGTACCATAGTTTATCAGCAGGCGTTAATGGCAGTGGCAGATCCAGGATTTGTAAAATGAGGGGCGCGCCCCCAATCTTTGGGCTGAATTGGGGTGTAAAAATGACAAAGAAACTCTTAACTACAGGCCAAAAGGAGGGGGCGCGCGCCCCCGCGCCCCCTCTAAATCCGCCACTGTTTATGGTAAGGTTGATGTAGACAATTGATACTTCGGTAGTCCTTCATTATTAATTTGGCCTATTGACTATCTCTCTGGCCCCTATCCCTTGTAAAGGTTACCATCCACATGGCTGATGCTACATATATCATACATGTCCTTTGTGAATCTTGGTAATCTTATCACTAATGGACTAAAGGTGGAAGTATAAGCCAACCAACAACAGATAAGAAGATTGTGTCCGGAAAATGGGTCTCAGAGGCAGATGATCACAATATGACAATGGGTAATGCACAGCTAGTGGTAATGACAGCAGCTCATAACACCCGATGTGTGAATCAGGTGGCTTACCAGTACCCAGCAAAATCATCACTGTAGGGAAATGTACTAAATATTTGATAAATTCAGGGGCTAACCGCACAATGTGACTACTAGACCGATTACTCTATTAGGGGGGGGGGTGTTAAATGGCTAATTTTGTTGTACGGTTTCAGGGACAGGCTCAAATTATGCATTTGGGACCCAAAACTTGGGAAATCACAAGAATATTTTTTTCGGACCCCTGTGACCCCCCCGTACATGGGGTCCGAAGATCGGCCAAATAGTGAGAAAACAGCCCAAATTCAGGATTTCAGATTCCTACTCAAACCTCACCATTCCTTCATGAAAATGGTCAGAAACCTTCATTTGGGACCCAAAGAGAGCATTTAAAGTCATATTATTGTGATTATAGGGGGTGGTTAACAGAAACAGGGGGCCCTCCAGAATGCTTCATGATGATGTTTTATGGCAGTATAGGGATGTGATTGTAAGGGAGCAAATGCCTTCAAAAAAGCTGATTTATTGGTATTTTACCGAGGACGAACCACCACCCCAGAGGGGGAAACACCCCTATAATCACAACAATATGACTTTAGATGGTCTCTTTGGGTCCCATATGAAGGTTTCTGACCATTTTCATGGAGTCATGACTTGATTTTAGAAGGAATCTGAAAGCCTGAATTTGGGCTGTTTTCTCACTATTTGGCCGATCTTCGGACCCTATGTACGGGGGGGGGGGGGGTCACGGGGATCCGAAAAAAATATTTTTGTGATTTCCCGTGTTTTTGGACCCAAATGCATAGTTTGAGCCTGTCCCCGAAGAAAAGTAGATTTATCACCCCCCCCCTAACTCTATGTGGAGAGATTACGTTCCCAAATAACTATTCATCATTACCTTTTCGTCTTCAGTTTGGTTTCCACACCACTATACATACAGTATTACCCAGTATTGGTAGATTATGAATAGAGCCAACACCGCTATTTCCTTAGGCCTCTCAGCACTTTAAATGAGGTAAAACCACCATTTTAAGGCAAAAGGACAAAAAAGAAACACACACTAGAAGCATTTGATTATCATGATCCTTTATTATCACAATGCAACATAATTATGTTATGGCCATGCATTGAACATTTTCTACAATCTTATTATATAGAAATCTCATTACCAAATACACTGTTGGCTCATATGGACAATATACTCCGTACAAATACTGCAGCAAGGTTACTGTGCAATCAAGTATGTGTAACACAAAATAAGTAATTTTACAAAGTAATATGATGAGCTTGGGATAGCACACATACATATAGAATACTGGTGGACACCACCTGCATGCTGACAGAGATGGTTAAAGGATTTCTATATCTATCTTATAACCATGACTTATATTATATACAATTTCTGTATGTTCATTCAATGAACCTCAGGGCTAGTTGATGTGTGTTGTTTCCTTTACGTTTCAAATACAAGTAACAAGTAGCATCCATGTCATTCAAGCGGATAGGACAGTGAGTGGTATTATGTTACTAAGTGGGATGGTATAGGACAAATTAAATGCCCAAAATCATCACACCTCCTGGTAATGAATGAGCACTCCCTAATTCTGGAGGGGAATTGTCTCTACATATGCCTTCTGTATACGCACAACACTCACTACTGTCGATAACCAAGGATGTCATAACATATGTATTACTGTGTACACTAAATACTCTCCACTAGGTATGCACAGGGCCTTAAATACACCGAGGAAATGAATACATTTACAGGTTTCACTTGCACTATCACAACTTACCATACTCCATTTATCAGTATCATTATCAAGATTCAATACAAAACACTCACAATGTATTACATACATATATATAACTTACAATACACATACATTACTGTCATGGTCAATATGTTATTATCACTACGATTAAGGCATTAATGACAAATGTATACATGTACATACGGTACACACAACCTTTGAATTTACATTCATATAATGCAGCACAGTAGGCATACAACATACAAATGCTTTGTACATAGCTATGTACAGTACTCCAGGGCTCAATATTGCTTTCAGTTCGTCTCAGCAGGTCAACAGCACCCTAGCCCAAACATAAAGTGGTGTCACTCAAGTATGTGTAAGTACATTGTACATTGTATCTTAAATAGAGGACAAGATCTTTCACAGCATTTCAGAGTCATCATTGGTGGATAATTCGACTTGCATTTTCTAGTTGCATTTCATGAACACAAACTGTAGTGTATGTTTGTCGAGAGAATGACCAAGATGGCCGACAGATATGAATCATGAATCGCCTTCAGTATTACTCCAAATGCAATTCTGCTGTTATCAGCTTTGGTTGAGTCTTAAGGAGGTCTTTAAACAATCGGGGGAGGCAGTGTCATCTTGCACATGCGTCCAAGTTCTTGGTTTGAGATTCCTTCTTACTGACGGCTTGGAGATCGTTTAGTGCGCACACCGCGTTATCTATGGTAATGCAAGGGCTTTACTACTGAAAACGGGTCACACTTGTTTGCCTCCCCACCAGAGAGGCTGAGCATCTTTGCCCCCTCCGGTCACAGGGTTGAGATATTTTAAGGCCCCCAACCCAAACCCCCCCCTCTGTTATTGAAAATAGGAGCACTCCCTTAGAATTAAGTCTATGATGAATAGCCCTTTACATCCATCAAATATAGACACCTTGTAATGCATTGTATAGGCGTGGCCTTGTGTAGCTAAATGCCGTTTGTATCGAAATGGGATAGGAAAATATAGGCATGATGTATGAATGCAGTCTTGGCAAGAAAAATCAAGTAGACTTGCCAGGGTTGCATTCATGCATCATGGTTACAGAAGACATAATGCATTAAAGTACTAGGGTAGGTTCACCCTGAGTCAAACTCATACCTTGAGTCAACCACTTTTGACATGAAATTACAAGTTCAGTATGTATCTGGTGACAATAAACTCCCACTGATTTAAGAATTGAAGTGTTTTCCAAATATAAACTGCACATTGCATCTGCATCATCACTCTTTTTCATACGGTAAAATCAGTCAGAAGTACCCCTGTTTGACCTGTTTTGACAAACAGAGAATGAAAATCTCTCCACTGTTCATACTCTTTGGTAGTTGATTTGAAGTATTTGTCCTTTTCATACACAGTGCCGATTGATTTTGTGAGCTGGATATGTATCTAAATTACACAAATCATGAATTTATTGAGCAAAATTAATTTCCTAAGTTATATTTAGGACTGATTTCATAAGGCATACCCATTTCACCTTAAGTCAGCCATGAATTCACCCTAAGTCAGCCACCTCATACCCTAAGTCAACCATGGGATTTTCTTCTCTGGAATCCCCCCTGGAATTCTCTCACCCTGATTTTTTTGTCTAAGAACCCTCCCCCTACCCTTGTGAATACCTCCTCCTCCCAGAATATCCTCTTCTACTAGAGCGTTAAGGATAGCAGGCCTACTTGTGTAGTGTATAGAGGGCAAGGGTGAAACACAAAAAGAGGTGGGAAAAGGGGGTGAGGGGTCAGAGCCCCCGATATATTCAATAGAATCCCATACTACATGTCTATAATGTTATATTTAGTTCTCATTGCTCATAAAAGTAATATTTACTTGTATTGATAGCTCATAATGCAGCTGTATTCACCTAAGGTACAGTGCTGACTTTATCTTGATTATTCCATATTCAATCAATTGTTTTCTTCTCTATTGTTAGTTGTAAAATATTGATATATGATGCATGTATTCATGTCAGCCAATCCAATCAGGAAATTATTGGTTTATTCCACATATTCTGGTCGTTGTAATATGGCTGACTCAAGGTGCATTTTGGCTGACTTAGGGTGAAAAGGGGCAATTCTGAATACTCTGATGAATCATGGAATTACATACTGTAAACTGATATATGGCATTGTAAGATATCATGAATGTTATTCTCCAGAGCAATACCTAAACTTTGGTTCAATTCTGAAGGATATGCACAAAAAACTCTAGGAGCAATTAGACCTGAAAGGTAGCTCATGAAAAAACATGGATTGGACCGGTTGAAAGTGGTGAACCTACCCTATGCCATCTTTTACAATTTTAGACAGCAGGGACCAGTTACATTGATTAGAATACACTAAATCAAGAATAACAGCCCAGGCATACATGTATACGTTCATACTGTAGTTATATTATATTCTAGTTCATCCAAGCATAGTTACAGGGGATTCTTTGGAGGGAGGATTATAGATTAAAGATTCTATAGTTTGAGCTAGAGTAGACAGCATTTCTAAACAAAAGTATAGCAGATATCACTTTGAAAACCTCACACGAAGAACAGAGTATGGGGAACACCAGCTTTCGTATACATTGGGATATTCTCGTAGCTTATGAAACTGTAGTGTCTTCTTACTATTTAGATGATAATATTCAGATAAAAGAAATAATTTATATTCTGTCCAATGCCATAAGGACGACACATTCAGTAACCCTCAAAACCAGCATAGTTCTTTAATCTGCCATGCCCTTTGTTTTCATGATGTCACCAAATGGCATAGTACATTAAAAGACTAACGGGCTCATAATGGATTGAATAGCATTGTATAAGTAATATGCATGCATCTCATCAACAGCACACCGTAGTATGGTATGGACAATGTCCTGGGTGCTAAAGCTCACCGAGAAAATAAAGGTTGCCATACTTCTATCTGTCTCTTGCAAAGGCAAGACCTTGGGGACAGAATGTTACCAAAAGGCAACGAGCAGTATAAGTTGTTGTCATAATGTTGAAATGATACATACCCTTTAAAGATAAACATGTCATTACCTCAGGCTTTGAGATACATGTATACAAATACAATCCTCTTTAAACTTTTACATAGTACATTTCCATATTGTTTCACACCTGCATCATTCCTATAGTGTACTGTTCTATCGAAAACAAAGAAGGGCAACATCTGGGAAACTTGGTAACAAGATGATAATGGACGGCTTTTACGAAATCCACGAAAAAACTATAGTTGGAATTGTCAACATTCATAGAGAGTTATAACAACGCCATAGTAGGGCATACCCGGGAAGACTATGTAGATGGCAAGTATTGGGTTAGGCACATGGGGCACGGGTCAGAGAGAGGCGTCACAGTAGAGGCACTTTAGAGGAAGATAAAGATTGTCTGAAAATAGTTCCTTTATACGTATTTCCTCCATCGTAAGCAGTACCACTGCACTACATGAGTGATAGATAAATAAATATATTGGTGAATATGTTTATCGAAATATATTTCTCAGCAATACATGGCTATTTTGGAACCTATACCAGCAGGTGACCATATTAGTATGAGATTGTACCCTTACCTATAGGGCTATAGGGGGCCAACGCTTTTCCAGACAGTGAGACACAGTGTTAACCCAGCTAACAAAAAAACTTTATATTACGTCAAAATAACGTTTAAAAACATTATATAACGTTATGCCATAGTAACGAGCCTTAGAGAAACGTTATATGTGGTTATACATTGTATAACGTTATAAAATGTTGTATACCGTTTTTTTTTACTGGGAAACCATTACAGGATATGTGAGGTATAGCATGGTGAAGTAGTAGGTTTAACCATATAAGGATGACATGATACCTCAAAGTTCATGTTTGTGTGTCCTTATGATGCACTTCTGTAGTGATGGCGAGTAACTGCATTGGTACACCATGCGGGCCTTATTTTGGTACAATAACCCTATTGGACTATCAGGATGCATGAATGTACTGAATGGATACCGTACTGGCGAGTTACATGCTTGGGCTGCATTCATGCACCAGGATGACAGATGGACACAGTACACATAAGCAGTATGTTGTCCTTATAGGGTTAACTTTGTAACGTCTTATTGCCCAAAGAGAAGGATGAAAGGTTAGTAAAGGTAGAGAACCACTCGTCTTGTTGTTCCTATCCAATGCCTGCCATGGGCATTGCATATCTCCCAACATCTCAAAACAAGCATACCCGACACAATCATAGATAGGTGACACCTCAGAGTAGAAGAACCTCACCGAGAGACCCAGCTTGACTTGGGGTCAAATGAATCCCTACCAATCTCAGAATGCGGTTTAGTTGGTAATATTAGAGACCTCTTTTTTCCCTTTTATTTATTTTCATGTGCGCTATTGTGGCTTTTATACATTAGGGGCGGCACCAATCTATGATAGGGGATATGCTGGGTTCAAGGTTATGAGCGACATGGAATGTCTAGCTACTGGATGGGAAACGGTTACTTGCTAGAGCACCTATTACTTTAGGCGGTGAAGACCTGCTGCCCTTGTTCACATGAACATGTTCCTGTGGCCCACTATGGGCTATAGATGTGCAGAGATTCGGTGGACCCCACTTCCACCTCCCCTAGTCTGAAGAGCCTGTACCAGCCTGTAGTCTTCTTACTTAGGTCTAAACTGTCCAGGCGGATCACCACCTCACCCACACACAGGCTCTTCTCAAAACGCCCCGCCTTCTCCTTGACTTGCACCTGGAGAATGAGAGAACGGATGTTTATTAGCAATAGCATCGTTTATGTAGGTCTCAATTTATGTATAAAATGATGTTGTTCAATATAAATTATATTTATATTCCAGAGAATATCTACAAAATAATTGACATCTGTAGTGTGTTTCATGACTTGTCAATGTAAGTAAGGCTGATGTATGCCCTCCAAACTGCACCCGGAAATTGAACTTTCACAACAGGGGCAAATACGGGGAAGTCACCAGAACGACAGAAGAATGCACAAGTTATCATCAAAAATATCGCTTGCATTTTCTGGTGTTCTGGTGACTTCTGCGGATTTGCCCCAGTTGCGAACTTTCCATTGCCGATTGCTGTTTAGAGGGTGGCCATAAGACACTACAGTTTAACCAGTAAGTGCCTTAATGCGTTATGTCAATTTGCCGTCATGATACTTGGAAACATCTCTGGAAACTGTTGCATCTGTGCACCACGGAGTTCATACACGTCCAAAGAGTCAGCATGATGCATGCATGCAGGTATGGCAAGTAGACTCGCCAGAGCTTCATCCATGTATCATGACACCAAAGGGTATAGCGGGTATAGCACATTAAAGCACGTCGCAGCCCTTAAAGGGCTCACATATTTTTGGTAAGCATTATAATAATGGGTTTAATATCCAACCTGAAGATGGCGTCCGTGGATATTACAAGCAGCGTATTTAATCTGTTGGTGGTAGATGGGGTCTATTGAGTCTTTGACAATTTTGGTTTTCTTCTGTTGCAGTCTTTTTGTACCATCCAGGAGACACAGCTTCACATATGTATCTGCGGAGAGCAAAGCGAGAAACACTGTTTGATATTCATAGCAGTTTACATGCAATTGGCTTGTACCAGACAGTCACAAAACTAATATATTAATGACGTGTAAGGATGTGATAATATGGAAAAGAAGAAAGAGGCAGAGGACAATATTATCAATGTAAGTATTAATGTAAACACAGGGTAATTTACCTAAGTGTCAGGGAGGCATGGTACTTCTTCCTATTGGTTTTGAATTCACCCAGGGTAGGAATCATGTAACCTTGTTTCCCTAGCAGGAATTGCTAGGTATTTATCTTGCAGTGTCATTTTATATGCATGGATCGCTATCTGTTTTTGCCTTCTTCCTTCCAAAAAGTTTATTTTGCCATCTTTGTGTATTCTTTCAATACTGGTTCTAAGGGGTGAATCTTTAAACCTCTATTTTGTCATCTCTGTAATTCTGTTAGTAGGGTTTTGTTAGTATCATAAACAAGGATACCTCCATATTCCACGTAGGGCAGCATCTTAGTTCTGTACACTCTAAGGGCCTGTGCATAGGACATGGATCTACGCAATCTCCCAATAATGTATAACTTGGCAGTTGTTTTAGACCTCATTTGATTTATCTGCTTATCAAACTTGAGGGGTTGATCCAGTTGTACACATAAATAGTTATAGTTTTCTCCAAAATCTAAGCATGCTCAGCATCAAGATATTTACATTATTGGTATTTGACTGAGAAGGGTTTTATGGTAGCTTTCTCCTTTATATAACGCCTTACCTGGGGGAGACTTGGACTTGGAGAGCAGCAGGCCCCGCGCCTTGACCACATCCACCTCCATCTGCCCTTTGCTGATGGCCATGCCCAACAGGATGGTGGCCGGGGGAGGTCCCTTCACTGTATACACACAAGGTACAGTTAGATTAACACATACACAACACACTACACCTATACGCTATCTCAGTAAAGGCCGCATGCACTCTAAGAACAGTGTGTTGCGGGAACATGTATAAGGATTTCAACACACAAGTTTGCAACACACATTTGAGTTCAACACACTTTTGGCAAAGGGTGTGTGGTGTGTAGTGTGTTACACCAAAATGTGTGTTAAAAGTGGCTGCAGAAAAGCGTGTTGATAAGTGTGTAAACGTAACACACTGTTCTTGGAGTGTAGTCATTTGATGTTTATGCCTTTGGTCTTCATGATGCATTCATGCAGCCATGGCGACTAACCAGGGCTACATTCATGGATCATGACGACCCTTCGAGTGTGCTCAGCCCCGTAATGTCGGCATGATGCTTGAATGTAGCACTGGCGAGTTACTCACCTGGGGTGCATTTATGCATCACGACAACAAAGGAATGCTGCATTAAGGTACTATGCGGCCCATAAATTGAATGGTTATTATATATTTACTACGATCTACGATATTTTTGTAGATCCTCATTGAAAACAAAAGAACTTTTATACATTTCAGGGTATATTCGTGAAGTTCACAAGAAAGCATCTCCTCTCTCACAACGGAAACTAAGCTAATAGGGAAAGCACTGAGCCATGCAGTATAAACACATAAGGAGTTTTAGTGTCGACCAACAGTAAAAATGATTGCACTAAGTATGCTAAATTAAAAGATTTAGATATATCCCATCCTTTTAAAAGTAAGGGAGTATTTATAGCATAGGATGTACAATATTATCATGGCATCAATAGAAAATTAACGAATTTTAGGTGATACCATCTTTAACCATTAGCACAAAATACTAGGTAAGAAATACATGTTTACCGTCGTCATAGAATGACCTCTTGGGAGTGATCTGGCCGTGCCCCATGGATGGTGCCGTGAAGTGGTCCTCGTTAGTGGAGTGAAGCTTGAGTTTGGGAGAATAGCTGAAACAGTACGAGAGACGTTAGTACAGAGGGATTGTATTTTCAAGCTATTGGTCTGATTAAAAATGGATTAGAAGCTGATTTTGGATATATTTTTATTTTTCCGTTTTTCAACTTTTTGTGTGGGGATAAACACCCCGGTGGTTATCCGCCTATAAAATGGAAGGAACATGCACCCCCCCCCTGGTGTCAATGGTAGTAGTGCAAGGATCTACCTCCAGGGAGGTGGGTGGTCAGTGTGAGTGGACAAGAAGACGGCCATTGGTGGTTGGAGAGCCCGTGTGCATGGACAGAAAATTATTATGGGGAAGAAGTTGGTAAAGTGTTCGGATTGTGACCAGAAACATCCACCCAAAGGAAGGTCACAATGCCCATATGTGACCAAGGCTAAGGCTGCAGCGGTGCAGCTGGGTGGAACAGTGGAGGAATGGTCCATGCACTTGGATTTGGACTTGATAAAAGCGGATTCCGAGGAGTACCTGGGGGAGGAGCCGGCGGGAGACCCAGCGGACTTGGTGACCCAGTTGTTAACAGAGTGCCGGGAATCCAGAAAGTTCATGCATGATCAAATGGCCATGATGAGCATGATGATGCAGACTATTACTTTGGGTCAGCCAGGTATCATGCCTCAGGGAGGAATGACGGGCCAAGGTGGATTGCCAACCGGCATGGCGGGCGGATTCCCGCCACTCACAGGTGGGGTGACCAAACAAAGGAAGGTCACTAAGGGGAGCGGGGTGAAGCAGCCTAAGGGCCAGTCACCTGTGGAGCAGCAACAAGCAGCCCAGGTACAAGCCCAACTACAAGCACAACTACAAGCAGTGTCGGGTATGCAGCCCCCTGGTATGGTGTCGGGATTGCAGGCAGGTGATGGCTCAGGAGAAGGAGACTTGCAGGAGGAGGTTGGCGGTGCCTCGGGAGGCAAGGAGGGTGACATTGAAGAGGAGGGAGGTGAAGGAGCGGACTTAGGGTTACACCAACGTAACCTGCAGCTACTAAGCAACATCATGATGGGTCGTATGCAGCAGCAAGCTCAGCAGCAGCAACAGTCACAACCTCTGCTGATGTCCATATGAATATGTGTGTAGATTTTTAAATCATTCTGATACTTGTAAATGCATATAGAGAAACCAGGTCAAGGGACCTCTTTCTCTATTAGAGTCGGGTATCCTGACCATGAATTGCTCTACTTTTTATGGATTTATATGTATCAAAATGATTTACCCCAAATTAGCTCCTAACCCATCTTTAAAAACAAGAATGTACAAGCCTGGACAGAAAAGGTTACTCCTTTGCCAATTCTCATCACAGGCCTATATTGAACACTTATGTCTGTGAGGTCATCAGACACGGAACCTCATATCTCTATGCAGATGACCTGGCTGTACTGGTCTCTGGTAGGGATGTGGACACAATTAAAGTATTGATGCAGGAAAATCTCGACGCCCTGTCAGGCTGGTGCAAGAAGAACAAACTGACGGTCAATACAGAAAAGACAAAGGTCATGTGGTCATACTCCCCGCGTTCCATCAAAGTGCAACTGAAAGTCCCACGCGTCAAAAAGGACATCTACGAAAGGTCCCCACTCTGGCGAGGCCTACCACACTGGAACAGACTGGAAGCTGCAACACAGACCTTGGAAGACCCAAGCAGGTTCCTAGACTCTCTGAAGAAACTACCAGACGTCCCACTCATGATCTGACTCATACCACTGCAGTTCATCTCACGATGTTGAACCGCCATACCTTGAGCATAATCACTGACTTTACATTTCATACCATTAACTCCCGTGCTCATTTATTACATACGCTATATTTATTTTGAATATAAAATGAACACTGAGACTGTCACTCGAACATTAACTCCTGCTATTTATAAAGCAACCTCATCTCTTTTTGGAGTAGTAGCTTTTATTACTTCTTGGCATCTATTTGAAAATCGTCCTCTGTATACTACGTAATTAATGCCAATAAAAATTAACCAACAACAACAACATAGCTATAGAATGCTAAAATCGTATGCTATTGGTTGTGTCTATATATAGCTACAATATTACAAAATCTAGCTGTGTGCCATATTCAATGTATATTGTGTTTCATAGTAATATTCTTCTATTATTATGAAATGACACAAAATGATCTACATATACAATTTTATTCTGTTCTAGTCAAACAACGAGTGGAAGTTAGTGCTGAGCGTGACGCTCTACTAACCTTGGCCTTACCTCCACCCACTTACTTTCACATCATTAGGGGCAAACCTGAGATGCATGCCTGTGCGATGATTGACACACAATCTCATATTTACATGCTAAATTGCCTCTTAGCCAATGTTTATTGGCTGTGTAGTATGGACTCATCAGACGTTTTTGGCCTCAGATATCAACAATGTTCTGACGGTTGTCCTGCTCAAGTAGGCCAAGTAGGCAGTAGGTATACTATGTCAACAGATATCTATGGTCAATTTCCGTTGACCCATACCACAGTCTGCCCATTCAGATGACCAGTGGGGCGTTTCACAAGGGGCATATACAATTAATTGTAAAATAAGTGTTTCTATTGGAGGACTTAATTGTATATAACCAGTAAGACCAACATTTGGTTGGATCAATTGTATACTGCTTATAAAAAGTGTTTCACAAAGGTCTACAACCAAGATGTTAAGCCAGGGTCTTTGGCCTACAATTGAGATATAACTAATGTTTTTTCAAGTTTTATTCACGTAATATATGTGCCAGACTACATATAAGAATCCCTGCAAATATCTGTTTATTCAGGATCAAAATAAACTGGTTATACACATTTAAACAACACTAATGTTGATCCTATGTGATCATCATACAAGGCGACCGTATTTAAGATTAATGCTACATGGTTATTAAGGTTGACTAATTTTCACCAAATGTCAGTCTTAAGTTGGTGTTTCACAAGCCGCATTATTATCTTCAATTGTATTTAAGTATATGACCATAGATACAATTGAAACTTGTGAAACACCAAAATAAGATTACCATTGGGTGATATTAAGTTGGTCTTAGAAAAAATGTAAAATGAATTGCATCTATTTTCCCCTTGTGAAACACCCCACAGAACACATAACAAGATATGAATTCAAAAATGTGCCACCAGAAAAAAGGAAACTGATGTGCAGTGCCTCTATAGCTATGCACTAGTTAGTGTGGATTATCTTGTCCACAGACATATTCAAACCAATGTTAAAAGAAGCCGAGAGCATGATTCAGACTGTGAAACACAAAAAATTAAGATCTATTTTGAAACAAGGTAATAAGTGCATTGCCAATAGAGAGCCGGGTGATACGTATCACCCTATACACAAGCCATTCATAGGTCAATTGACTGCAGAATACCATAGTGCGTTATATCTCCTAGAAAACTGTCATCTGAAAGTTGATGAGTTGATGTGCATATACACAGGTGAGGTGATTAGTAAGAAGTCCCTAAAGGTTGACAAGTTTGTTACACCTGGGACACAGCCAACAGGTATACTGTACCCACAGACATCTAGCCAACACTCTCCTGTATCAGACTCTCCTGTGTCTCTCCTATATCTCTGCCCTAACATCGGAGTCCTCTTAAATTTGTGGAAGATGGTGGAAACAGCACCCATCTGTTACCCTACCCAAACCACACATTGCCATTCTACCTACACAAGAAAGAGATATTTCCATCAAATGCGGGAGGGCAAAAATGACACGTTGTGGTGTGCAAAGGCAGGTTGTTGCAGAGATCGCATGAGTGCCATGAGCGTGCTATCTGCTACCCGGAGACTGCTGTTGCCGTCTGGTGTTAATAACGAGCTCACACCTCGCCCTCTGAGGTTGCTAGGACACACAACACATAGATATGAGCGCCTACTTGTGTATGCATAATGTAGAGGGCCTATGGTTTGCCCTAAAGAAATACTTTATCACAGCCTGTTCTAAATACAATGTAGAGTTGCAAACTTTGACTTTCAGGAAGTGCGGAAAAGGATTGAAAGCAGATATCCCAATCGAAGATATCGTTGTCCGTCTCTGCCTCCCGTCTCCCGCTCTGTCTGTCTGGCCCCTGCATTCCCTATATCCATGGTATATTGTATGTATATAGCGTGTATGCATGCATTAATGCAATGTGTCCTTTGTCGTCATAGAATCACTCGCCCGGACTTCAGTCATACAAGTCTGCGTTCCTATGGAAGTGTCAGCATGATGTATGATGGCAAATACTACACTGATATTCCTAGGCTCCCTATACGACCAATCTCTCAGTCACTTGTATCTAACCTAGTTAGTAATTCTTTTTGGCTCCCTTTACGACCAACCTAGGTAATTCAATTTCAATTTCAATTTCAATTTGCAAGGTTTTTATTCTGCAATCACGAAAAATATAAAACTAGATACAATTATATTTGTTTCATTCCCATTACATTGCTGTCCTTACAGGGTTAGCAATAAAGCACCATGCCGTCCTTACAGGGTTACCAATAAAGCACTATGCCGTCCTTACAGGGTTAGCTGTACTCACCAGGTGTCCTCTGCGTCTGTCTCACCCCCGGTAGAGACGTAGCGGCTGCCGGAGGACTGAGAGCTGCTCCTGCTGACCGGCATGGGCGCCGAGAGCAGCTCAAGGTTCACGGGAGGCGCTAAGGGGGAGCAAGCAACACATAGGGGTCAGAATATACAATGTCGCAGGCCAAATATGTGGTAGATATGATAGAAGTGACTTGCTGTATGAGTGATATAAGCCAAGGACAGGGTAATTGTCCAAAGCGTCAGCCACGGATAATTACCATTGTCTAAGGCTCATAATACTCATGCAGCTATTCACAAGTATCATATCTGACTTACACCCACAGTAGGAGAGTGTGCTCCGTGGACCGCGTCAACATACAGCCATGTACGTAAAATACAGTCAGGTCATTTCTTAGTTCTCTCAGCCAACTATGGTGTGAGTGTATGTATAGGGCCAACCAATACAGTCTTTTGCAAGTAGTAGGCCTAGATATCAATGGAGCTTAGTCCTTACCAGGCAATGCCGTACAATGCCCATTCTACAATCGATGTCATGATGGTCTACTTGTCATACATAACAGCTCATAACACAGAGGCTATTACTTTGCTACATGCACATAGACCAAGTACATTTATATAAGATACATACTCGTACAGGAGAGTTTCCGCTCATTACGCCGACCACCGATGACAGCGGAAGTGCTGTGCCTGCGTTCGGTGTCCTCTTCCGGAACGCCAAGTGTAGACACCTTGCGGTCTTCGCTGGAACTATCTGCTCCAACAACAAAACACACCGGTTAATGAGGAGTAATGGCTGCCTGCTGCAGCCAATAAAACACTCTCTGCATTCTTTGTAAACCTTTAAGAGCTGCATACTGCTTTGATGCTTTAATGACGTTGTTATCATGATGCCTGAATGCAGCACTGCAGGGGTCATGGTGTTGATATGTACACTCCTGAAGGGTCAACATGATGACAATGCTGTTGAATTACTCGACAGGGATGCATTCATCAATTATGACGACAAAGGGCGTAATACATAAAAACAATATGCGCCCGGAATGCGACCATTAAAAGGTTAATAAGTGTGATAAGAAGTTCCTGCATTCTTAAGAATCTTACAATGGCTGCAAATGGCAACATGCATGCACTGAGAGTCTGTCGTCGAGAGTTATTTTGTAGCCAACCCTACGTGCCTGGACTTATCAGCTGTAATGAACACCGCACATTCCTAAAATAGTGACTTTTTTTTTTACAGATTGCGTAAATAGCACGTGTTTGAACTGCGTGTGGAGACGGCGTTTGATGCATACGGGGAGTGGCCCCGTGCGGTTAGTGGCTGAAACTACACGCAGACAACTAGTGCATTAACCCTTGCAGTCCCGCCTATTGTTTTAATGTATTCTATTGTCCTTCATTGTCATGAAGGATGAATGCAGCCCTGGCGAGTAACTGGCCAGCGTGACATTCATTTCAACCCTCGGGGGTATATAAGTTCCGTATGGTCGGCATTATGTATGAATGCAGTACTGACACGTTACTCGTGGGACTGCCTTTATGCATCATGACGACAAAGGGCATAATGCGCTAAAGCACTATGCTGCTGCCAAAAGGTTATTAACGGTATAACGAAAGGGGGACCTCTCACCTAAACTGTGTGATCTTTTATCTGCTAATCTAGCTGACACTTTGTTCACGGCATCAGACATCTGTCTCATCATCCGCACTTTAAGAGTTGGCCGACTGCGCGGCGTCGGACCTCCGTCTGAAAGGTTGAAGTGGGACAGATTAAAAAAACAGCACGGTGGTCAGGCAAAACACAGGGATACATTTTCATTACAACGGCATGCCCGCCATGATACAATTAGCTACAATTGGCCGCGAGACAAGGTAGCACCAGTGAAAGATGAAAACTACACTGGGCCCTGTGTCCGCGTGGTTTTTCCATTTTTTGGTGTGTAATAACTAATACGTCCATCATGTCGCTAACAACAGGAACCGCCGACACTTAGTCATGAGAGCAGACCGGCCCAGGCACACTGGGCGTAATGATTAACCATTCAGGGACAGAATAATGCTTTAATACGGCAGGTAAGGTATGAGAATGCAGCCCTGTTGGATAACTAAGCAGCATTCATGCATCATGCCGAGCCTTCGGGTATCCATCAACCTTGTGGGATCGACATGATGCATGAATGAAGCTTTGGCGTGTAGAGGGGCTGCATTCATACAATATGATGCTAACAGACGTACCACATTAAAACACTATACCATGCTGAAAGGGTTAACGTAAAAGGACGCGTCTGTGGAGGTAGTTAGGTGTGCTGCGGGCTGGACGCTGCCTGTGGTTACAGGTGCAGTCACCGTCCTCTTCTCAATCCAGCTGCATTCATGAATTATGACGCCAAAGGACGTACATTACAGCACATTGACACAATATGCGGCTCGGGTCACAGAGGCCTGGGTCTCATTTAAGCGAGCTATACTTCCCTTAAGTAAGTAGGATGATTATAATAAGCTTTTCATAGGATCATCTGTATATTTGATTTAACAGGTTGTATCTCTAAGTATTATACGCTTGACTTACCCCTGTTTCCTAAATCCTCTGGGTTTGATGTTGATGATGATATATTGCTCCTTTCATTGGACCCATCACTGTTTATTTGTATATCTAAATATTTAAAAGAAAGGGAAAAAAAGATGCATTAGTACACTCATATCGTATCTGTTCACAATATTCAACAATGTATATACCGGTACATTTAAACGCATAATGAATGAAAAGAAAGTGTAATGGGGAATGGTGCAAGAACATTTAAAAAAAAGAGCATGAAAAAATGTTAACATCTCACTCCCTGTCATTGTTAAAAACAGCGGTTCGGGGACTTTCAATTTTAATTGTGTTTTAAAAAGCACAAGGCTAGACAGGACAAAGTTCCGTCTGCGTTGCCATAGAAACGAGCGGAGTCAGATTAGACAGGTGAATAGCAGGTTTCAGCAGTCAAAAGTGACATGAATCCAGCCACAGACTATTTTTGGAGGTGTGGTGTTTCTATGGGTAACACAGTATGCTGAATCGTGCTACCCCAAATGGATCTGCCTTTTCACAGCTAGTGCTGCAACCTTCAATAGCTAGGGGAATAGCTACTGGTGACACTCATGGCCAGAAAGGACCAAAGTAGAATTTATTTGACAGTGTCAAAAGTAAAATAACACCATTTAAATTCTCTTTAAAATGCCCTTAAAATCAACTTCTGATACATGTATCTCTATAAATAAGCCATTGGCCTTGTGTTTAGTGGTAGACTGGTAGAATATATATCAAAGGTCAATGTCAAATTAATGACTTAAAGATAACTACCCGTCCATAAGGCATGTGAGGTACAAAGTGGGTACATACTGACAGGAGATATGCGTCTTTTGTAGAGCTGGGGTGACGACTCGGACACCTGGGAGGGGAGCAGCAGGTTGTCCTTACGGCCATCCAGGTATCGCTGATCTACTAAAAGACACGCAGCTCGTACAATGGGTGTAGCAAACAGTCAATAGGATACATCAATATGGGATTCTCGGTATAGCCGTTAAAGTACTGGCGAAGTCTGCTTCTATTGAGTTGCTCCGTTTCTATCCATTCTGTACGTAAAAGGGATACCGTATTCATTCTCAGGGTAAATGCGTAATTGGTGAACAGTGACCCACAGGATCCAATGGTCTTTTCACACAAAACATATATACTTTAAGTCATTAAACAAATTTTGTTTCACACACAGAGCCCACACACACTCTCATCCCGGATTGGTCTTCGTAACCCTCGTATATTTAAATATGTGCCAGTCCCGAATGATCTGGGGTATTAAAATAGATAATGCATCAAAGTCTTGTCTTGAATAAACGCCGTCTCATATAAGCTGCCTGGGCAACATGCTACATGCATTAGAACTGAAAGGCGGCCCGGTGCTTGCAAATGTCAATACGACACAGCAGGGGGAATACTCTAATGCTACTTTACAACTGTCACCTGCAGTTGGTAACACTCAGGTATTAAAGAGAAAAATGGCCGCTGGTCTAATACACCACTCTCCTGACATGACTATCAAGTGGTAACAGTCACGTGATTAGATTTATCTATGGTTTTGAGTTACTCAGAGGATGTCCTTATCATTAGCCCTATTGTACTGGGCATAAACCTGTTAGTAGTATGCTATATGTATTTATAAATTAGTATGATAATGTACCCATGAAAGAAAATCAAGGTGCCTGTTTCTGGCCATCTCTATAAATCTGGATAAATACGCATTTACTTCGATGTTAAATAGTAAATGTACTTCACATAACAATAGCTACTGGTCGACAGAATGACAGGTTGTACCTGATGATTAAATTTAAAAATCATGCTCTTTTCTTCTTAATGTCATATATGTTTAACTTACAGGTGTGGTAGAGACATGGAGTTTATATATAAACAAAGGTTCATGTGGATCGGTCAAAACTGTCAGGACTTTACTTCCAATGATTTGGTGTACACGCCCTGATGAAGGACGAGCCAAGCTCCATTTTCTATTTTCTATTTTCAAGCAATAACGTCTGAAGTTGTTCGCAAAAAGCCTCTATTTATATATAGAGTGACTCTCGAACGTCATAGATAATAGTATCACTAGATAGACGAACGCGTACGCCCACGGCATCAAGTGAAAAGCTGCGGAGTGAGCCTTTGTATTTACTAGATGTGAAAATAGTAGTTTTACTTGACAGAAAATTATTACAAATAATCTTTGCATGTACAGTAAAAAATCAACATACATATGACATTGTACATATGAGAGAACTCATTTGAATAATACGTTTTTTTTCTCAAAATAGACAGGGAAACCCCCACTATACATGTATGTGCTCACCTGGAGGCGGCCTCTTGTCCAGCAGTTTCTTGGCGCGCTCATACGCAGGTGTCCGCGGTATGGAGGGCAGACTCCTCCAGGTGGTGCGCGGCGTGCCGGCGGCTTCCGGTTCCTCCGACGGTCCCCCGACCGGAAGTGGGCCGCTGTTCTCGTCGTGGTCCTCCAGCGGGTACCAGACGTCGGTGCCGTCCAGGCGGGCGAGGGTCAGGTCCAGGAGGACCTCTCCCATGAAGACAGGCAGCGCGTGGGGGTCCTCCAGGCTGTCCCACACCGTGATCTCCACAGCCAGGGTGGGCAGCTGTAGGGGCAAGCATCGTGTTAGGCTATGAAGTGATCTAAAGTAGTATGCTAATTTGTCGCCATAATACATGAACACAATAACTCGCAAGTGCTGTATTCATGCGTCATACCACCATACGGGTTGGTAGACTGTCAGGGGGTCTGCATGATGAATGACCCTACTCGCCAGGCTTGCATCTGTCCACCCCTGCATCATATTTGCTGGGTTGGGGAGGGGCTTGGTGGATCTTCTCAGAACGGCAACCTTTTTTCTCAGACCCTTCCACTGATGAGCTTAAAATATGTGATCGCGAGTACTCAAATGCACCATACCTATATAGTTGCCCCTCCCGCCACCCCTAAAGCTAACAATACATGACTCTTCCCTTAATTGCAAACCACTTCTACTTCCCCGTCCCGTACAGGAACTGAAGAAATCATATGAACATATATCGTCAAAGAATGTATTTGAATAATACTGTATTGACAAACTGAGGTGTGAGCGCCATACGTACCTCCTGTGTGGTTATGTTGTCAAACACAAACTTGGCATTCCACGTCGGGTCGCGGCTCGCCGGTTTGGGTAGTGTGCGCATCATGGTAAATCGACTGACGAGAGGAGAAAACACATATCTACTTTAATCTGACAGCTTTCATGCATTTCTTTATAACAGAAAAACAGGATTCCACAAATTTGTGGATGATATCATTACTCCTATTTGGTTTCATCAACACCATCAAATCCCATTTGCCCATAATGTTGTATCACTGTGCTAGAAATAGTTGTAACTATAGCTGGCATTCCTCTGACGCATACTTTCGTCATAACCTTGAATTGAACGTTTTCATCAGTAAGATTTACTTGTTAGTGTCCTGGTTGGATCAGCTATTTCTAAGACAGTGGAGTCAACAGAGTCACCATTAACTCGTGTTGAAGTTCACTATCATTAACCCTTCAAGGGCCGCAAAGTACTTTAATACATTTTCTTCATTTAGAGCTGTTACACCTGAAGGCTCGGTAGGATGCCTAAGAAGAAGAATCACCATGGCTTTATATATACATCATTGCGACAAAGGGCATACAGGAAAGCATTATGCTGCCCTAAAAGGGTTAGTCTCTTCCGCATTTCCAGTGGGCATACTCTACACAGTGCAATCTCCGCCCTCCCGTGTTATAAACGTCCCCGTAATGAAGCTACCTATAAATACCACCTTTACTTAAATACTATTCAATAATGAATTGAGATGTGAAAACATCCTGGTGTGTTTTCTTCTTGAACAGCTGGGAGGAAGCTATTTCGGGTCACATTGATGGAATAATAATGATGCCTTCTCTCAGCAAAATAGAGCCTGACCTTCAGGGAGATGTGATCCCACAAACTGTTACGGAATTTAGGTAAAAGTAAGCACCCATCGCTATTTGATGGTGCATCAGTAGTTTAACATGTTTTTAGGATAGCCTAAACTGACTGTCGGGCCAGACGTTGAGAGGAGACATGGAATATGTTTTCAATGTATTCTTACCAATAAGTACGCCCTGTGCCGTGTGTTGGGATGTTCAGAACAGTGACAGGGATCACTTATCATCAAACCTAATTGCCATTCAATTACTGATTCATGGGACTTGCATTAGCAGATCATTAGACACCACGTACAACGTTTCCACAATTTTATCACTCAATGTCCTCCCTTCTCCAATCTTTTAAGAACGACACGAGTTCTTAAAGAAGAATTGGTCAACACGATGCACAAACACAGCGACGACGAGCCAGGCATCCCAAAGAAAGTCAGACAATGCTTTACTCTACTTAAAGAGAGTACAAGAAAGACTGGCAATGATGGACTGTCCTTCTAGAGTCCAGCATTGCCAGGCCTGCTTGCAGTCTTGAAATGTGCCCCAGACATCCAAAAGAAGGTCAGACAATGCCGGACTCTTCTTAAAGAGAGTCTAGTATTTCCAGACTACAACAAAGTTCCGCTTGTAGTCTGGAAACGCTATAACTCCAATAGTTCTTGACTCTCTTTGAAGGAGACCCCCCCGCCCCCCCCCCCCCCCCACAGACACACATCCATCAGGAGAATCCCTGGGTGTTGGCGCCCGCAATCTCGGATATTGGGGGCCAATATATTGATGCCTAAATTCCTGGGGATACGATCCCAGGTGGGGATTTCCAGGGGTAACTTCTGAGGAGCGGGGAGATTTCCGGGGGTAACGTCAGCGACATATAGAGAGTCTGAGGTCGTTGTCAGTGTATTCTCACCTTCTGTTGGGCAGCATGTAGACTTTAACATAAGGATGTGGGAGTCTTTTGTCAGTGTATTCTAACCTTCTGTTGGGCAGCATGTAGACTTTAACGTAAGGATGTGGGAGTCTGTTGTCAGTGTATTCCTACCTTCTGTTGGGCAGCATGTAGACTTTAACATAAGGATGTGGGAGTCTGTTGTCAGTGTATTCTCACCTTCTGTTGGGCAGCATGTAGACTTTAATATAAGGATGTGGGAGTCTGTTGTCAATGTATTCCTACCTTCTGTTGGGCAGCATGTAGACTTTAACATAAGGATGTGGGAGTCTGTTGGCAATGTATTCCTACCTTCTGTTGGACAGCATGTAGACTTTAACATAAGGATCTGGGAGTCTGTTGTCAGTGTATTCTTACCTTCTGTTGGGCAGCATGTAGACTTTAACATAAGGATGTGGAAGTCTGTTGTCAGTGTATTCTCACCTTCTGTTGGGCAGCATGTAGACTTTAACATAAGGATGTGGGAGTCTGTTGTCAATGTATTCCTACCTTCTGTTGGGCAGCATGTAGACTTTAACATAAGGATGTGGGAGTCTGTTGTCAGTGTATTCCTACCTTCTGTTGGGCAGCATGTAGACTTTAACATAAGGATGTGGGAGTCTGTTGTCAGTGTATTCTTACCTTCTGTTGGGCAGCATGTAGACTTTAACATAAGGATGTGGAAGTCTGTTGTCAGTGTATTCTCACCTTCTGTTGGGCAGCATGTAGACTTTGATATAAGGATGTGGGAGTCTGTTGTCAATGTATTCCTACCTTCTGTTGGGCAGCATGTAGACTTTAACATAAGGATGGGGGAGTCTGTTGGCAATGTATTCCTACCTTCTGTTGGACAGCATGTAGACTTTAACATAAGGATGTGGGAGTCTGTTGTCAGTGTATTCTTACCTTCTGTTGGGCAGCATGTAGACTTTAACATAAGGATGTGGAAGTCTGTTGTCAGTGTATTCTCACCTTCTGTTGGGCAGCATGTAGACTTTAACATAAGGATGTGGGAGTCTGTTGTCAATATATTCCTACCTTCTGTTGGGCAGCATGTAGACTTTAACATAAGGATGTGGGAGTCTGTTGTCAGTGTATTCCTACCTTCTGTTGGGTAGCATGTAGACTTTAACATAAGGATGTGGGAGTCAGTTGTCAATGTATTCCTACCTTCTGTTGGGCAGCATGTAGACTTTAACATAAGGATGTGGGAGTCTGTTGTCAATATATTCCTACCTTCTGTTGGGCAGCATGTAGACTTCAACATAAGGATGTGGGAGTCAGTTGTCAATGTATTCCTACCTTCTGTTGGGCAGCATGTAGACTTTAACATAAGGATGTGGGAGTCTGTTGTCAATGTATTCCTACCTTCTGTTGGGCAGCATGTAGACTTTAACATAAGGATGTGGGAGTCTGTTGTCAATATATTCCTACCTTCTGTTGGGCAGCATGTAGACTTTAACATAAGGATGTGGGAGTCTGTTGTCAATGTATTCCTACCTTCTGTTGGGCAGCATGTAGACTTTAACAAAAGGATCTGGGAGTCTGTTGTCAGTGTATTCTTACCTTCTGTTGGGCAGCATGTAGACTTTAACATAAGGATGCGGGAGGTCGTCGTTCTCCCGGAGACACAGACCCTCACACTGGAGGAGCCGCATGATGAGCCGCGACTCACGAGAGGTGTGGCGGAGCTGCAGGTTGAGACGACCAGAGATACCCCGACGTTCCCGCTTCACTTCCACCTGGAGGCAATAATGTATCATCATGTTATATTCATCCGAAGAAAGGCTCTGGTGAAAGCCAGTATGACATTGAATTCTGATTTTGCTGGGTTTGGGCAGTGGTTAGATTGGAACCGGCGAACAGGAACTAGAAAGGTTGATGGTACATGTACAACTACCATCATACATTCTGGTTCCTGTTCACTGGTTCGAAGCTACCAGCAGGGACTGCCCAGACCCAGCAAATGCCCCCCCCCCCCCCCAATGAATTCCCAATGGTTGGCTTTCTATTAGCTATCATCATTTTAGTCTTGGAATGTCTTAGAGGTGATGTAAAAAATTGTTTGTTGAATTGAATCTGAAATTAGTACTTACAATTATTAGTTTTACTGGCAGAAATGCAGTAAGCTAAAATTCACTTGTCTTTGAAAACACAACTTTTGCACTAAGCTACTGAAATGTAAATATTGTTTAGCCCCCTAGCAAATTAAAAATCGCCCATGTCATATTTCCAGGACCTGGTGATAAAAAAAACCTAGTTTTCTGAGTGCCCTCCTATAGTATGCAGCATTTATGGTGAGGGGATACCAGAAATAAAAATAGACGTAGTGAGAATATTGGATGTGTAAGCTACCATCCCAACACCCACACAAGTGACAATGGGATACAATTAAGCTATGTGTTGCCTGAACTACCAGAAGCACTCTGCCCCTACCCACAGGCTGGTAGCACCTATAGTACCTCGTTTGCACCGTGGGGTCGCTGCAGCTCGTCCGGTGTCTTGGGCAGGAGCCGCTTGGTGCCGCGCGTCCCCGTGCCGCCCGCAGCCTGCGCGCGCACACTGCGCCTCGTCTCACCTGCAAATGTCATGTTAGATAAATTAGTGCGGCGCCACCTAACAACCACTTCCAGAAATGCTGATCTAAAGGGGAATGACAGATGGACGAGGGGAGCTAGCTCACTGCCACCTGGGCCCTCTGCGCATGCGTATGTCCTCCCAGGCACATCCGGCAGGGAGATTAGATGTGGGATATTAGCGGAAGTGGAGTGGATGGGGGATGATACTAATACATGCAGTACTATTTATATGGATGGGGGTGATTTAGGACATGTAGGGCAGTAATGGTGATTGTAGGGTATTATACGATATTAGGGCAGTGATAGGGTAGCTAGGGTTTGAGGTGGTTGTGCTAGTGAAGTATATAATGTGCTTTTTTTTGGACTGAAGTGATATTGTGGATAAGTGATGCTTGAGGTACGTTGTGTGAATGTTTTATGGTTGAAGTGGTAGGGCAGCATGGGGAAAGAGTCGTATGGTCCCTGCAATAGATGTATATAAAGTGGTCGGTGAAAACTGGATCTTTAGTTCCACCAGGACCTGAACCCTCTCACAGTGTGGCTGAACATGTCACCACTTCATGACTGAACACACCACCACCAGCCCACCACGGGCATAGAGCTTGATGACCATATACAAGCTGCTCGTTAAACATATAAACGTGCTGATCTGACGGTGAATCAAGGGGGAGGCAGGGCAGGGTGATGCTCTAATATAATGAGACAAGCAGGAAATAGAAAACGAAAGTCATTAAGACTAATGTGAGAATTAATGAGGACACAATTAGTATTGTCATTCTTCTAACCGTTATCCCTTTATCCGAGTATACATGTATGTATCTGATTCTACGATGTATTAAATCATATTCTGGTTACATTAAACACACGGGAGACTCAGTTGACCAGAGGGGGTTGTGGTGTTAATGTGTAATTTCCTCCTGTGTCTACAGGATCTGGTGCCTGCTGTCTTCAGCCATTGTACGTCTGTGCATCAGGGAGGGTTATCACGGAAATTAGTAACCCTTTAAGTGCCGCATAGTGAGTTAATGCAATATGTCTTTTGTTATAATGATGCATAAATGCAGCCCTGGTTACAGATGCATTCAAGCATCAAGTCGACGGTGACTGATGCTCTCCCAATGGTTCAGCATGATGCATGAATGCAGTGCTGGTGAGTAGACGCCGGGTCTGCATTCATACGGAATAACACATTGAAACACCATGTTGCCCTTAAAGGGTAAGGTTACACATAGCGGGAAGTGCCCCATGCATGATATTGTTACTGGGATACATCAACACAACAAAGGGCATGTGCAGTTACCAACAATAATGAATAAACACCACCAACAACATGCCACGATTTGCTTGCTGAGGAGAATATTAACACGTATGTAGAACAACTTACTGTTTGGATGCCATTGTGGAATACTTTTGGAATCATTTCCTCCTTCGGACTTGTCACCATTAAACCTATAGCAGTAACAAACGAGTAGAAAGTCTAGCTACAGTGTATAATGAGTGTATTTCAGGGAGGGAGGGAGGAAGGGCCTGTTCCCTGGAGTACTCATTATAGAAGTGTCAGCGAAGATAGACACATACACCATACACTGAAAACCTAGGTCCGGATAATAGTAGTCGCTTCAGATGACTGAGGGTCATCATACCTAATTGATCGCCTTTAAGGTCATCATGGTGGTAACCTAAGGTGATCATTTTGAGGACATAAATTTGCAAGAAAGTGAAATGTGACACAGGTCTACGCTAGGTGATCTACTGATTAATACTTGTAATAATCATAGATGCGTATACAAATGAGCAATATGCCACAGCCAAAAATAATTATCTCATTTCAAGAAAGTAAGATTATTAAACTCGACTGGCGGACAAACCACTTGTTTTAGGAAAATATTTTTTTCTTAAAACAAGTGGTTTGTCCGACAGACGAGTTTGATGATCTTACTTACTTAAAATGAGATAATTATTTTTTTAGCTGTGAAGTATACTATCACAATAGAAACTCAAGTACATAATTTTAAAATAAAATTATGAAAAATTATCCAAACTATAAAGATGTGTACACATGGACACCTTTGTTGTGCCTATTATGAGGGCCTATCCTGTGTCATCAAATATGACGATCCTTGCAAGCACTTGGCGCTATTCCCAGGTCCCCATCACAGTGATCATCCAAGGGTTAACACCGGTGAGGAATTTACACAACCACACATTTTTTCAGTGCATGCTACCGATAGTAAGTATAGCTATCAGGCCTGCACTCATTTACCCTGACTCATCAATTCCCCTTTGTCACACGATATGCTCGCCTTCCTCCAACACGTACATGCATTTAATTAAATGGAACTAATGATATTATAGAGTCGATCCTCTATGGATGTAGGCACGAGCCAGCTATTACTAGATGGAGGAGGCTTGGTGGATTATCTTTGTGTGTGAGTCTATAGATATAGGTGTTCACCCTAATAGCCCGGTGTCCACACAATGATTTATTGGGCCTGTTGTCGACTGGGCTAAATATGCCATATGTTTTCCTAAGGGACACACCCTGACTACAAAATTCCAAATTATAAAAGTGTGATAGCAATCGGCAGGGTCAAATATCTTTTTTAACGTTTAACAAATATGCTTTATTTGTGCACAAAGTGGACGATGGGTTCTTTATTCTATCAAAATACCGTCTTTATACGTTGTCTCCATGCGATTCTTGGCGATCAGTATCCTAGTGAACATGTCTTTGCAACAACAAAAAACAGGACAAAAAAGGTGATATACAGAGGGCAATTCCCTACCATCGGACTGTGAACAAAAGACTAATTCAAATTCCGTGCATTATATTTTGCAAGGATATGTTGAAAGTGTGACACTTCACACATATTACATATCAAGTTGACCATATTCAATGCCTCTCTCAAAAATGTATAATATTCTGATAGTTTCCAAACATCTTTTGGTAGCTATCTTTTTGCTTGAAGGAAACCAAGGCCTCCACTTTCCTGTAATATTGCATCGCCTTTTCCATTAGAGACACTCCTAGCATGCTTTACCTTCAGTTATTAATTGCCTGCCGGATTAACACTATATATACCCGATTTCACATACACCACTGCTCTACATGCCCCCCCCCCCCACCCCCACCCAATCAGGTTAATAATGACACTCTAGGGATAACAAGGCAATGCACTCTACAGATAATTTCTATATTTTTATGTGTTTTTGACTTGGTATTATACAAATATGTATTAGGTTGGAGATGTCCTTGATTGACGTCTGTATTCCACAAACACGGCTGTATTACGGAGTGAGGTGAGCCACTCAGACCATCCCACAGTAAGTGTACACCGACCAGCCAAAGTAAGGATAAACCACACGTCAACCTAACTACCTCCATGATACATGTTGTATTACCACCTTAACCTGAACGCTGCAGCCAATGCTGCTCTTCTCTAATCGTATGGACGTCCTCCTTGACAAGTCAGGGCAAGTGGCTACGGCAAAATATGTTCACCCACCATTTAACAGGTGGGATCGGTGGTACATATATTCACAACACGTATGCCATGATTTATAGTTCACATTCTGGTATCATATCTGTTCGTAGAAACATCGTCGTTTACAAAATTGTTTTTCAGCGGTAGAAGGTCACTGTACCCATCGGAGTGCAGTAGGGTCAGTTCTAATGTACAATTGCTTACTGTGTGCAATTCTAGTCGTCCCTGGCCTCATAACTTCGGATTTGATGGAGTGCCTATATTTCAATAATATAATACCTTTAATCATATGTAACCGTCTGTCATTCTTACTATTGCGTGAGAAACAACCTCTAAATAATCAAGGGCTAGATAGCGCTTTAATGGATCTCGTGTCATGATGCATGAATGCAGCCCTGGCAAATAACCCACAGTGCTACATCCAAACATCCTGTCAACCCTTCTGTATAGTACATTCATATTAGGTTTTGAAATGGAATAAAATACCTGACAGCTGATTTTCGCAGCAATAGTCCACCTATGTATCAGATTTAACCTGCTAAAAGTGCTAGAGTCTCCTGCGCTTGGCTATTTTACACCCATTACCATATCGGATGAAAAGATACCATATATTTACTAAATTTGAGATTTGTACATCAAAGTATCATAATGATAAGGATCTATTAGGGGCTAAACAGTCATGCAAAATGCCAGGCCAAATTGGATGCCAGGCCAAAATCCAAGATGGCCACCAAATATTCCGAAATCCATCTTCCACAGTCTTAACATTGCCCCTAGACAAATTAGAACCTTACAACCACCCCCTATATTGACCCCTGGTAATCCATTTATGTTACTGCTTTTGTTGCTTTTTTGTTTTTATGGTGGATTATTTGGTGGTCATATTGGATTTTGACCTGGCGGCCATCTTGGATTTTGGAAACATTAAGATTATTAATCAGTATATTTTTTATGTCAAATTTGGCCTTTTGCCAAGATCATGATAGTACTTTGATGTACAAATCTCAAATATAGAAATTCTACGGTATTTCTATATAGGGTTAATGTTACACAAGGAGATACTTACTCCAGGCCGGTGTGGAGAACAACCAGCTGCACCACGTCCCCAGACCTGTCCATCATCTGCCGCACCTCCTCAAAGGTGGCGTCCTCCAGGCCCAGGCCACACCACTCCAGCAACTGGTCACCTACCAACAGACAATAATGCAGTGTATTTTACACCACTCCAGCAACTGGTCACCTACCAACAGACAATAATGCAGTGTATTTTACACCACTCCAGCAACTGGTCACCTACCAACAGACAATAATGCAGTGTATTTTACACCACTCCAGCAACTGGTCACCTACCAACAGACAATAATACAGTGTATATTACACATCTACAGCGTATATATTACATTAGGATATGTTGTTATATTATGATGTGTGCGCCCATGATGTATCCTTGGATCTGTTCTATCCCAATGGGCACATGAATTAATTTTGACATTGAATAAAATTGATGTAAAGAACTGATCAACCAGTTGTCAGAGGTAATTCAAGGTTCGGTTCCCACTGGGATGTTCCTGCTGACATGTGTATTTTGTTACAGATGTCTACTGAAACTCTTAAATTGGACAGGGGGGAATAAATGTGATATGTAAAGCCTTTGTTGCCATGATTCATGAATGCAGCCCTGGAGAGTGTAGTTCACCAGTGCTGCACTCATCAATCATGCGAATCCCTTGGGAGTCAGCATGATGCAAGAACTCAGCCTTAGTGGGTAGTCATGCCGAGGCTGCATCCATACATCATACAGAACTAACACAGAACACATTACATCACCCTGTGGCCCTTGAAGGTGGCACAGATATTGACAGACCTGGACGTATGCTGCTCTGGTCCGCAGGCCCACCCTTCACCACGCTGGTCACGAACGTTCCCAGAATGCCTTCCGGCGTCATCTTTCCGCCCATGATGCGCATGCCCAGCCCCGACGCTGGACAGGAAATACAAAAATAGCACATGGTATTAGGATTGGGGGAGAGCTGGGGAACAGTGTCAGGGGTTGACCGACATAGAGGACATTAACACTGTTTTAGGTATGATAGCATTAGACATAGCTATCAGAGGTAAGGTTGCAAAGGGTGTGATCAGAGACGAAGGTCCTGGTTCAGCTGAAAGGCTATGCATGTAACGACAAATTCAGTTAGTAGAACAAGGCTTTTGTTTTGGCTTATTCTTGAGCCCAGACGTTTTAACCCTTTGAGGACCCATAGTCTTTCAATGCATGTGCTATTCTCCTTGTAAGTTTACTTTATCATGCGATCCATTAATGCACCTATCCTTATCTTCTTCATGCATGAATGCAGCCATAGTGAGAAACTTGCCAGGGCTGCATTCATTCATTATGCTGACCCTACTGAGTTGACCCATTTCAAGGGTGTTTGAACACAGCAAGGCTAAAGGGTTGCACTTATATGTGGTTCTTCAGTGGTTGACTCGTATAATAATGATGAATTTATGTTTAACAGTATAAGAGTAATATATAGTTCTCTTGCCATTATATAAACACTAGTCTGACTGGTAGGTGTGAACATTCTTTGGTTAGAACTGTGTTGCAACAGTATATTTCCGTTTGATTTCCGCCTCTGATTTCCTTGTATCAAACCCTTAATATACGAGTAACAGTTCTGTCCTCATAGAGCTCTCTGTGAGCAGCTCACTCACGGTAAGTGAGCAGCCCAATGACTCTCACGTGTGTCAGTACCTCTACATTATGGTAACAACAAATGACATTAATTTCCGCTCCAAATTGTCTTTGGCCACTGAGCTCCCCGTCATTACCGCCAGGAATACCGGAAGTCAGCGTTGCCATGGTAACAGACTAGAGGCCTGCCGGCGAGCAGCTCAGACTGGAGAGTGGAGCAGTTGGCTGCCACCAACAGCCCATGGGCCTACTATACACGTCTGTCACTGGCAAGAAGAAATCCATTACAAAAGCACCCATGATTCATGTCTGCACTTGCTGTGACGTATATGATAAGACCTACGGGGGGCCTATTGAATAAATCTGATTCAATAATATGCATTGTATGATATGAACATATATCTTAGCGAGGCTATCTCCATATTAAATATTATTACAACAGTAACAGGGATATCGCGTGTCCAATGCGACGGTTTTAATCTGTGATTTCGCTACTTTATGTGCTCGAACAATTGCCTATCATCTCTGTATCACTAGTCTTTTAGTACCTGTCTTTTTGCACCTGATGCAGCCATCAGTTACATAGTGGAGTATAATAACAAGGATGTAAACTGTCAACAAGCGGGATGTTAACAGATTACTTCCTGGAGCAGTCCTTAGCCAAGGCAATCTTTCTTTTAGGAGAGACAGTGTGATCTTATCACAGCAGGAATCGAATAGCAAACTAAAGTGGACTGCAGCACAGGTAGAAGGTGGGTAAGGGGGCAGTAGTATACTGAATGTGGACTGCAGCACAGGTAGAGGTGGGAAAGGGGGCAGTAGTATACTGAATGTAGACTGCAGCACAGGTAGAGGGAGGTAAGGGGGCAGTAGTATACTGAATGTGGACTGCAGCACAGGTAGAGGGCGGTAAGGAGGCAGTAGTATACTGAATGTGGACTGCAGCACATGTAGAGGGAGGTAAGGGGGCAGTAGTATACTGAATGTAGACTGCAGCACATGTAGAGGGAGGTAAGGGGGCAGTAGTATACTGAATGTAGACTGCAGCACAGGTAGAGGGAGGTAAGGGGGCAGTAGTATACTGAATGTGGACTGCAGCACAGGTAGAGGGAGGTAAGGGGGTAGTAGTATACTGAATGTGGACTGCAGCACAGGTAGAGGGCTGTAAGGAGGCAGTAGTATACTGAATGTAGACTGCAGCACAGGTAGAGGGTGGTAAGGGGGCAGTAGTATACTGAATGTGGACTGCAGCACATGTAGAGGTTGGTAAGGAGGCAGTAGTATACTGAATGTGGACTGCAGCACAGGTAGAGGGAGGAAAGGGGGCAGTAGTATACTGAATGTGGACTGCAGAACAGGTAGAGGGAGGTAAGGAGGCAGTAGTATACTGAATGTGGACTGCAGCACAGGTAGAGGGAGGAAAGGGGGCAGTAGTATACTGAATGTGGACTGCAGCACAGGTAGAGGTGGGTAAGAGGGCAGTAGTATACTGAATGTGGACTGCAGCACAGGTAGAGGTGGGTAAGGGGGCAGTAGTATACTGAATGTGGACTGCAGCACAGGTAGAGGTTGGTAAGGGGGCAGTAGTATACTGAATGTGGACTGCAGCACAGGTAGAGGTTGGTAAGGGGGCAGTAGTATACTGAATGTGGACTGCAGCACAGGTAGAGGGAGGTAAGGGGCAGTAGTATACTGAATGTGGACTGCAACACAGGTAGAGGGAGGTAAGGGGGCAGTAGTATACTGAATGTAGACTGCAGCACAGGTAGAGAGAGGTAAGGAGGCAGTTGTATACTGTATGTGGACTGCAGCACAGGTAGAGGGAGGTAAGGGGGCAGTAGTATACTGCATGTGGACTGCAACACAGGTAGAGGGAGGTAAGGGGGCAGTAGTATACTGAATGTAGACTGCAGCACAGGTAGAGGTGGGTAAGGGGCAGTAGTATACTGAATGTGGACTGCAGCACAGGTAGAGGGAGGTAAGGGGGCAGTAGTATACTGAATGTGGACTGCAGCACAGGTAGAGGTGGGTAAGGGGGCAGTTGTATACTGAATGTGGACTGCAGCACAGGTAGGGGGCGGTAAGCAGGCAGTAGCACAATTAGAGATGGGCAAGTAAGGTGAAGAGTAAACATTTCATACATCTGCATTAGTATCAAAGCTCAGACAGAAATACCTTGGGAAATTTATTGTTTACCTCTGATGTCTACATTACAAATGAACACGTTAAGCTTAGAGAGAAACTAGCTTCAAACACGTTTGCACTGCAAATAAGGGAGTGATAATTTTTTAACAACAGGGGGGGGGTGATGGGTTTTTTGGGGGGGGGGGGAAATTTGGACCTCTTGACCGAGGGGGGCAAAAAATTTTGGACACCTCTTGGGGGGGTCAAAAAAATTTAACCTGTTTTGAGCCAAAAAGCCCGCGCGTTACTATGCTTCAAAGGGCCCGCGCGTGAGCCGATTTTCGACCCCAAGGGGAGGAGTAAAAAATGTTGGCCCCTTGACCAGGGGGTGTAAAAAATTTCGCACGCTCCGCGCGGAAACCCACCACCCCCCCTGTTGTTAAAAAATGATCACTCCCTAAACTAGTTTGAAATACTTTTTAAAAATGTTTGAAAAGGTGTGCCGTTTCAAAATGACACCTGTCTCAGAGCAGCTGGATCATGTCGACTCCTTTTATGTATCAAAGGATCTGACCAAAGTCACATGACATGTGTACATGGGTATCTCATTTTGTTGGTTATGAGGCTGATGTCCAAAAATAGCGTTTGATCAGGTAGCATGGGGTCATTATTAGGGAAAGCAGGTCAGATTTATAATTAAAATTAAATTTGAATTAAAAGAAATGAATTTATACAATGTATTTCCAATTAAAAGAAGTCAGACAACTATTCAATTGGAGACTTTCGGAGAGAGTGAGTTTTAGGTTTCCAGCTACTGGTTGCTGGAAACATTATGTTATTTCGGTGCGCGATAGTGTCTGCTTTATAAGGAAGCGGCTGAACACATGATTGTGTGCGTCATTTAGGATCATGGAATCACAGTAGGTAGAAAGGTGGGTTGGCAAAGATTGCCAGAAGATATCGCATTTGATTTTCATGTTATCAACCAATTCCAATGTGGCGGGCACATTTAGGTACATGTATATCTATTTTAACTTATTATTTATAGCTTATTCTAAAAACTATCTATTCTTTCTTTTCATAATAATTAATATTGCTTTTGAACATCCCTGTTTTGCAGTTAGGGTACAGCTTGAAACAAACATTTCCTTTATCGAAATAAATGGGGCCTGTTAGAAATATGTCGACGACTTACTTCTGCAGCTGGTGTCTTTAGGATCTTTATGTAATACAACTGTGAACGGTCCTGACGAGTTCTGGCGGTCTGCAGTAAGAGCAAATGGTATTACATAGATTGGTTTAACATTTAATCATTAATCATCGCTTTCTTTGAAACTATCCCAAAATGTCAGGGGTCTCTTTCAGAACAACTACCGAATCTGTCATAAAAAGAGTAAATAGTGCCATATTTTGCTATTGACGATGGTATTCCTCATCGTCTCCCATAGGTGGTACATTGATACATATTTCTATGTATTTTGATGTGATATATTGTGAAAGGTATCCTTTATTGTGATCGTCAGTTTTTACCCAGCAGATACAGCAGTCGTTCTGAAAGAGACCCCAGGCCAGTAAGCAGATGCTAAAAAATCAATCATCGGTCTTATTCTTAAGAGGCAGCCAAAACCATTCAAATCCTTTAATTATGTTGTCATCGGATCTGCTACCCTGGACTTATCTGGATGAACTCAATGACCTTGACCATTAACGGGTCTCAAGTTAATGGTACCAGAGGTGGAGGAAGTCCATCCGGTTAATCAGGTGCAGTATGATCACTTAATTAAAAAATCCCCAACAGGTAACACTGGCCAGGCGTGAATATCCAGTATCGGTGGCATAAGCCTTTGAGGTGCATTTTTCATTAGCTTTGTTATCAAATATTATGATGCCAGACCTAAAACATGGCAACCCGTCCAGTAACAGTGGGATTGGAGCGCGGACAGGCACTCGGGGCCTTATGGAGGAGGGAGGGGGAGGGGTTAATACATTCATGTCAACGACAGTGCATTCTTAAACAAACAGCAATTAACGAGAGGTAGGAAAAGACGATATACGACTTAGATTTTCAGATATTTGTATGCAAATACGAGAGTCACTAGACTTTGCACAGGGAAGTTCACAAATGACGTCATTTATTTTGGGACCTTTTCAATTACCATCTCCCCTACAACCCTTATCACTATTTTGCGTCGCTAACGTTTCCACATTGACAAGTGGTCAGGTAGTATGACTACAACACAGAGAGCAGTACTTACAAGCAGGTTGCCGGTGCGTGCTGTTACTGTTCATCCACGGTGACCGGACACTTCCGGCACTGTAGCGCCTGCGCGGTGAGGACTGCCGGGAGGGTGACGTGCTCTGACGTCGTTCTTCACAGTTGACCAGGTCGTCGCGGCTACTGCTGCTCAGCTTAAAGCTCTGACCGGAAACTCGCCGCTCCAGGGTATGTTCACTCGCTCTTCGCTCACGACCCCCACCGTTGTAGTTGTCCCGCGGCGGCGCCTCATAGGCCGACATCTCGGCACCGGAACTTAGTTTCTGTCGAGCTTCCCAGTCGACGAGGACGGAGCCAGCGCCGGCCGGCGGTGAGTAAGGGCGGCGGGGGAGGGTGAGGGAGGCCTGGGAGATGAGGGGAGGACGCCCGCTGCTAGCACGCCGCGTGGGCCGCTCACCACGCCCGCCGCCACCGCCGGCACTGGCTCCCACTCCACCGGAAGTGGCCGAGTCGTCGTCATACGGACCGGAACCGTATACCGTAAGAGACTGCTGCCGTGGTAGGCGGCGCCGCGGGGACTTGTCGTCACCGGAATGGTCACTGTGTTTCCGGTACGGCGAGATGCTGGGAGAGATGCTCTTGTCTCGGCCACTGCCGTTTCCGCTTCCGGTGCCATGTGACCTTCCGTCCGGGGAGCGCGGACTGGAGCCCGCGGCGTCCCGCGCCGACGGGTATTGTCCGTGTGAGGCCGGGTAGGGCAGGTCGGCGCCGAACACGGGGTCATGGCCGCCCGACGCCCCCGCGGCCACCAGACTGTGCTTCTTACAGGCGGCCAGCAGCTTGGGCTCCCCGCTGCTGCTGGTACTCAGCGACATCTGACCATGTCGCTGCTGCAGCACGGCGAGCGGCGCGTCACCCTCCGAGATCTGACACGACGCGTCGGCGCTCGGACGGCGAGCACGTGGCTTCTTGTCGGCCGCGCGCGCCCCTTTAGTTGACGACTCTGCCGCCGGGGAGTGTGACGCCGACGACGCCCGACGATATTCAGATGGCGAGTCACCTTTGCTAATTGCCACAATGTGCGGTTTTGAATATTTGCGTTCTCGATCGGCAGGAGGGGTGACTACAGGCCGAGAGTGCCGTCGTCCGACACTAGGGGAGCGCTCCATGGCGCCGACACCAGCGGCGGCCGAGGCTGACTGCGACCTGTTGACCCCCCGTGGAGCTGCACCCCTGCCCTCACTCCGTGAGTGGCGCTCCCCCCGCACCATGGAGCTGCAGATGTCGGCCACCACCTGGTGGCTGCTACTCGACACTCGTCTGCGGTGCTCGTGTTGAGACCCAGACGGGGTGCCCACCCGCTCTCTGTCTCTGTCTCCACGATCTCTCTCCCTGTCAAGCCGATCTCTCTCCCCTCTTTCTCTTTCTACTCTATCTATCCTTTCTCTCTCTACCCTTTCCCAATCCCTGTCCCTATCCCTATCCCTGTCCCTTCCCCGGTCCTTTTCCCTGTCCCTATCCCTTTCTCTGTCTCTATCCCTTTCCCTGTCCCTGTCCCTTTCCCTATCCTTATCCCTGTCTCTGTCCCTGTCCCTATCCCTATCTCTGTCCCTGTCCCTGTCCCTGTCCCGGTCCATGTCCCGGTAGGTGGGGGTGGGGGTGGTAGTTCTGCCATAGACAGCGGCAGTGTTGTGCTGTATGACGGCGTGGTTTATCCGCTGTCTGCAGGAGGACCACACGTCGTCATAGTGTCGGCCATGTTGCCGCCCGCTCTGCTCCGACATGGAGCTGGTCTGACTCCTGCCGTCTGGTGACAGATCCAGGTTACTCTCACTGTCGTCCAGGCCCACCAGGAAGGGCACCGACCCGCGCCGACTGCCGCGCCGCCGGTTGGCGCGCCGCTGCTGCTCCAGCCGCTCGCGGCGGCACTTCCGGCGCTCCTGCATGAACTGATTGGCGTCCACGAAATTTTCCTCCTCCTGTAAAGTAATGAAATGCCCTTTGATTATCATAATATGATCAAATGAACTCATTCGCCAGGCTTGTCAGTAAACTTTCTCCTCCAGAGACCAGCATTTGACCCCCGTTAAAACTGCGTCAGCTGGTGGTTTGCTGGGAGTTCTTTTGGTATCTGATTCTGACATGAGGGAAAGCTGACCTTCCATTTCTCTACGATAACGATGATGAATTATACATAACAGGCAGAACAACACAATTTCAGCATAGAAAAAGATATATTTGTCTCGTAACCGGATCTTTTCATTATAGCGGCACATAACTTTAAATATATCTTAAATTCTACAGGATAACCTTGTATAGTAAAAGCAACAGGCGTATTTCTGTGAATGACATGGATTACAGCAATTTGTTCATTTTCCTTTCAGATAGGTTTTTGCGGAATTCAGGCTCGTTTTGGCCTTATGAAGTTGCCGTTTTCTTAGTGAAGATGTCTTTCACCTTTTCTCAGGTTCCTCGAAAAAAACAAATAAATATGTTGATGTTTATCTGTCCTACGTTACACCACACGTCTTGTGGTATTGTCGGAATCATCTCACTGGGGGCTTAGAGTTACACTTAAACTTAAATCGTTTAATGTTTGATAAACCATCATATCCTTTACTAAACAACATTGTTTCCAGATCACATGCACTAATGACCAGCTGATGCCTCTTTGTTGACTTAAACAATGTAATATGGACTGTAATATGATATCATGGAGAAATCTGAGAAATCGTGAACATGGATTCCACACTGTTATGCTTTCTTCCTCTCTTCCTCGCCAGAACTAGGATTGACTATGATCAACACCATGACCAGTCTAGTGTCTACTACAGTCGTCCGACCACAGGGAAAAGGACCATTAGCCGATTCGAAAGCATTATCGGCTAATACATCCACAACATTATACTACAAAGTACTACATTGAGCCTGTTTGTTCAGGGTGTATCGGCCGACAATGCATCTTAATCGGCTAATGGGTTATGGCCCTAAAGGGACAGGCAAAGGGACAGGCAAGGGATCGGGTAAGGTTAGAGAGAGAGAGAGTGAGGATAGACAGGGTAGAAAGAGAAAGAGGGGAAAGAGATAGGCGTGATAGGGAGAGAGATCATTGAGACAGGAACAGAAAGCTGGTGGGTACCCTAATATAACTAAAATAACTACACTGTAAGAAGTTGGTCGCCATGTTTGTAAGTGTATAGTTATATCTACTGTAGAATGTGCTGTAAATCTACAGTAGATTCTACTGTTAATACATTCTACTGTATATTCTACTGTAGATCTACAGTAGAATCTACACCAACTATTTACAGTGTATTTTTTCACTAAGTATTACCTCTTCAGGTTCATGCTCAGTTCCCGAGGACGTGGTCCGTCGTCTGACCACGCGACGACAACAACGGGGAGAGGCGGCGGGGTCCTGCACGTTGAGGGCCCGCTCACCCAGCGTGGCCAGCTCCGAGTCCGTCTTAGCATCACGCGCCGACGGACGCAGATCAGCCAGTTCGCTGCCACTGAAGTTCACATCGCTGTGCTCCTGTGGGGGGAGGGAGGGGTTACAGTGTATACAGGGACTGACACAAGACATTATCCTTAAGGTAGAAGACAAAGTGAGCCATTGCCTCAGATATGACGTCCTTTAGTCTGATTGGCTTAGGCCACAAAAACAGGGATGTTTCAGGTAACATGGGAAGAAACAATAGGGTCGGTGGGTGGGATATTTATTTAAGCACTAGTCGGTGATTAGGATATTTATTTAAGTACTTGTTCTAAAAATGATCAAAAATGTGTAAGAATATGAAATTCTATTCAAACTCGCACAAAAAACGTAGGGTCGGCCCTGTTTTCCTTTGCACGGTCGGGTGACCTGAAACAACCCTCTTTTTTTGTTTGGCCTTTGCAGTGAAAGGTCCTCGATGGGAAGGTCGGATCTCAATGTGCAAGCAAAACAGACAGAGGAGGGAATGGGAATAGCTTGAGGCAGGAAGACAAGGGAAGATACATGTTTAGAGGCATGTCCCCACAGTGATATAAGTAGCATATGGCAATTTCCTGGTGACCAGGTCTATATGTAAGTAGTATATGAAAAGTCCCTGGTGATCATGTCTAGATGTAAGTAATATTTGTAGGACCAGATCTAGATGTAAGTATAGTATATGGAACGTCCCTATAGTGATCATGTCTAGCTGTAAGTAGTATATGGAAAGTCCCTGGTGACCAGGTCTAGCTGTAAGTAGTATATGGAAAGTCCCTGGTGACCAGGTCTAGACGTAAGTAGTAGTATATGGAAAGTCCCTGGTGACCATGTCTAGACGTAAGTAGTATATGGAAAGTCTCTGGTGAGCAGATGTAAGTAGTATATGAAAAGTGCCAAGCGCTATCCGCACACCCCAGGCGTGCAGGGAGGCATCATTTTTTCCACCACAGTGGTGTGTGAGTAGCTTCTCTTATTCCCATACCCAACAGGGTACAGGAATGACCACATAAAAACGCCCAAACCGTCGCCATGGTATAGTAGTCAGAATCATGAACTTTGGTGTAGTTGGGGTTCAAAACCCGGCCGTGGGAAACGTTCTCTCTACTAAAAACGTATATGGGCGAGGGCGAAGCTTACTGATTTAGAACCCCCCCCCCTGACCCCCCAAAGACTTTTTTCAGCTGTGCATCTTATTTAAGCTATTTTATAAACAGATGACATTAAACCTGGGGATTCAGCAGGTGCATATAACACTTCTAGTTGACACTACAGGGTAGGAATAAGGGGCCCTAATCCATATCCCAATCCCCACACCATATAGCGTGCAAATGACACTTGCTATAGGCACTCCATTCTCGGGATAGTATAAACCCCACCGAGTGTGGAGACAAGAATTCTTACTCGCACACCGTGGACATGCAAATAGCAGCTCCTATTCGTACACCACAGGAATGCAGATAGCATCAGTCATGAAAAGTCCCTGATGAGCAGGTCTAGGTGTAAGTAGTATATGGAAAGTCTCTGATCAGCATTTTGGAAAATACCATTTTACTATTTTTCGTTTCCCAAATTTCACCAGAAGGAGACATAGGACCAATACAATTTGGCCATTAAACTTAAGGCACATAACAACGATTTCATTGGTGAAGAGCATTACCTGGTACTATTTATCCCGCCAACCAAAATTGGGCATCCAAAAGTGACAAAAATTCAATTTGGCCATTTTGAGGCGGACATATTGGATTTTAATATCATGGGAAACATTGTATCTTTGATTTTTATAAGATCATCATCAATATACAAAGTCCAAATGTCCAGAGCATTTGAAGAAACAGTTTTGATGCTATGATTCTTCAAACCTTTTTAAATTTCAGTTGTAATTTGGAAGATGTACGACCTTTTTACGCTCATTGTTCAAGTAAATTGTATAAGCCTTTATCAAAACCTCCCAATATTGGCATTTCCCAAGAGTGTATGAATGTGTTAGAGAACCTGATCAATACCAGACCTCTAGCTCATTGCATTCTGAGAATATTGCATTTTGAAGATGACACCAAAATTGGATTTTGCAAACTGAGAGCCAATGCCCCTCATGTTCAGCGGCCAAAATCTTGGAAAGTTACGAGAGTTGGATGGTATAATTTTGCATATGGTCATGAACTGCCCACATCTTCACAAAGGGGGGAAATTATTAAGATCTGAGGGAGTCATGCGGGGAAAGTTCCTCAAATCTGTCTATATAACACGGAATAGCCCAGATGCAAATGGTATGTGGAAAGTCCCTGATTTGCAGGTCTAGATGTAGGTAGTAGCGTATTTAATGTAATAAGTGCCACGGTCGCTTATAAGATCATTTTCTTGACAATTTAGTACTTGAGAGTTAGATTGTGTCCGAAATCGTGAAGATTCTAGTCTAGAAAAATAGCCTAATTGTTTGGGGGGGGGGGGGGTGCTTATTAGAGGGAGGGCCCTTATTGCGTCCAATACGTTATATGTAAATTCCTGTATCAGCAGGTCTAGGTGTATTATTAATATACCGTAAGACATGGTTGACACATTTTGAGTCTCATCAGACTATTTCTTTGATATTTGAAGAATTCAAAATGTTACAGTAACCAGATAAATCTGCTGCCCATTCTCCACATTCCACAGTCATCATGTTAAACAGCTTTCATTTATTGTAAGCACTGTTACTTACCCAGTCTGTTTCTACCCAGTTAATGATGTCGCTTAGTTTTCGACGGAAGTCTGAGCTGTCTATGGAAGGTTTTCCCTCGTTGCCATGGAACCACACTCCCGTCAGGCACGCATACTCTCTCCGCTTCCGGCAGAGATAGCAACGCCACCTGCCTTTGTTGGTCTGCAAAAGACGCAAATAGAGAACTATGTTGATATATAGCTATGAATCCTAACCCTTTATTGCGTGCATAGCGCTTAAACCTATGATGCCTTTTGTCGTTTATGGTTATGCAATTATGCATCATGCTGACCCGTTGGGTATGTATCAACGATCTAGGGTCGGTATGATGCATCATGGCAGCACTGACCAGTTACATGTCAGCACTGCATCCCCACAAGACCCGACATCGGGCATGTCACACTACGGCATTCTGCGGCACTCAAAGGGTTAGGTCAGTGCTGTGCTGTTTGCGTGGCAGAGAGCAATTATGGCATTCCTACACAATGGTTACAAGCATGGGTTATTATAAACGTATACAAGGAATTTTGTTGTTCTTTAATGTGTAAACATAGATATTACTTATAATAATACCTATCTATAAATATAGAACTGTTGTGGCTTACGCATAGTGTATGCATACATAAATAAACGTATATATGTTGGGACTTCAAGGCCAACAATAATGTCATACTGCAGTGTAAAACGAAAATCATATTACACCTTGACCCGATTTCAGACCTAAATTTAATAACATTGTACAGAAGATGAGATAGTAACTCTAGGTGTCTTCAAATGGTCTGATATTAGGTTACATTGATATTAGGAGGTGGTTGAATATAAACACTATACCTGTACACCTTATATACGTGCAGAGAATAGCTTAATTCCCTAACCACGTAAACATTGCAGACATTGGCACCTGTTTCAGCTTATGTATTATATGTTCCATGTACTTTGTTGATACGTCCTTTAGCATTTAAAAGTTAAGGTCTCCTAAGGTAGAAGCCTTGTGCCAGTCAGTGACACAATATGCATTATACATACTTTTTTTCAGATTATCTTTTTGCGATATCAGCCAAACTATTTGTAGCCTTGTAAGTGCATTTTACATTTTTTATCACGTCGTAAATGGCACTGCAAATATGCTAATGGATGCAATGGTGAGGGACGCATAACAAATATTGGAACACTTCCCGGACTTTGACCCCCCAGTCTCACTATGCCTTCCTGGGTACAGACTACTATGCCTTGTCAACAAAACTATCTTATTATCAAAAACCTTGGGCCATGTTCTTGCCGGAGAAATATCAAACATATTTTGCATCTAGGAATGTGCAATGTAACAGATTCGCAATATCAGCATTATATTTAGTCAGGACGAAATTACAAATACCTGTTTATTTCTGGCCAGTACAAACGAGCCGCATTTGTTGCACACTCGCCTGTGACAGTCATGGCATACCCTTCCAATACAGTCTGCAAACTTGGTCTTAAAGCAGAGTCTACAGAGGCGGAGGTCGTAGTGTTTGAGTTTACTCTTCTGTGCCGCCTGCTGCCTCACCCTCTCCTCCAGAGTCTGCAGTTCCCGCTCCAGGGATCTGAAACCAAACACATTAATACTCACAACCTCTGTGCAACACTCAATTACTTTCACATTCATGCGAAATGATGTTTTACATCCCCTAAACTGCCATAACTCCAGGAGAGCTATTGATATGCATGGGTATAAGCAATAGAATTTGCTCTCATATTGTTTGTTTTGAATCTAAATCTATAAGGGTACATCCAAGATAGCAAAGATATTACATTTGGCCAATGTCGGAAATGATTGACATCATCGCCATCGGCTGCAACATTAGCCCAATATGGAAAAACGGATGTTGGTACAACATGTAAAATCTGATGGTTGGCCACTCATAGCAATCCCTTTAAAAATCGTGTTGAAAATGTGATGTTTGCCTAACATTGGATCCCTAATATCTGATCTAACCCCTGGCCAAGTACTGATCCCTGCTTGAAAATGGATTTTGGATTGAATACAATTAGATTGGCTTAGTGTCTGCTATACAATCCCCAGTAGGGGGATTGTATGTTGTATGAAGAAATGTCTTCAGGCAAACCCCTACTGCGCATCACAATGAGAGATGAATTTGATCCTCACTGTGATTTAAAAGTCAGAAAGATTACAATAATGAAAAACAGGATACAAAGTAATCGTTTACTTCCTGCTGAGAGTACTGAAACAGTAGTAGTCCATTTTGTGGGTAGTGAAATAAAAATGGTGCATTCTTACACATTTTAGGACACATTTTGTGGGTAGTGAAATAAAACTGACTTTAGAAATGATAGTATAATGGTTGGTATGGCTGTTGGTATGGCAACCCTATCTTTAGCATGTTTGAACACATGTAATTTGTTGGATAGTGTTTTAGTTTGTTCATAGCCTTGGGCGAAAAATAATCTTTCAATATACCTTGTATGACGATCACAAGATGGAATTCTATACAGGGGCAATGACATAATCCAATACAAGGCAATTACATAACCATTTATCAATTAATTGAAGGTTGGTACATCAGGATTATGCCAATATTGGCGATTGCTGCATCGGCCCAATATTGGAAATACGATTTTGAACCAACATAGGAACTACGATGTTGCACCAACATTTCCTTCCCCTACATGGAATGATGTTACAACATTGACATATTGGCCAAACATTGTGCCACCATGAGGTAGATATCAACACCGGCAAGCATGGACCACCACTGGCTAAGTGGTCAAACCTGAGCTGTCAAAACACAGTGGCGGATCCAGGATTGTCTAGAGGATGGGGGGGGGGCAAACCTGGTCAGCCCTGAGTCACTATCTGTTTCCTGCGGGCGAAGTACATTAGCTATACTAGGGGCATTTGGAGGCAGAATTTTGAAGACTTGAAATGGTGCCTTCTCACACATTTTAGGACACAATATTTAACACTCAGCCCCTCGCCCCCATCCAGACCAGAGGCTCTCAGTCAGGCCCTATGAATCATACTCCACAATCTCTTTCCCTCTTTTATTCTCCTTTCTTTTCTCTTCTTCCTCTTGGTAAGGGGGGCATTGTTATCGGGAATAATCCATGCATCGCACTTGAGTCCTTTGTCGGTTAATTAAATGGTGCTAAATAAAGGTAATAATGGTGAAGAGGTAATGGATCGGATACAGAAAAGCTATAACCTGTCGGTCATATCCCATTGTATGCCCTACATGAACACACTACCTCTCTCACGGGCCTGGTATTTAGGGGGCTAACAACGGAAGGCAACCCTGGAGACTAGGGTCCTACAATACTAACAAGGTGCGGGGTGCCTGGGGTTGATATTTCTACATTTCTCTGTTGGCTGTAACAATGCTGGTAACTCGGGATTGGACCGTATTGCCACGGTACAGGTAAGAGCACAGGCTTAAACTGAGTAGCACGCTTATGCTTGGAGTATATATATGACGGTATATAACACAAGGTATGACAGAGATAGACGCCCATCATCTTTCAACATTAGATGGTTCTACTGTGTTCTGTATTTGGCCATAGAGGGTAGCGCCATCTAGTTAGCAATATGTAAACTGCTTAGTCCACCATCATCTTAAGACTTCAGATGGTGCCACCTCCCAGTAAACAAAAAACGTTATACAAGATTTTATAACGTTATATAACGTTTCTCTAATGCTCCTTACTATGGCATAACGTTACATACTGTTTTAAAACGTTATGTTGACGTTAAAGGACGTTATTTTGTTAGCTGGGTTGTCTATGGCCAGGCACATGGTAAGTAGGGCCATCTAGGGTTAAAGGATGATGGGCATTGTTGGATACTTAGCAAGTAAACATTTAAGTCCTGTGAAGATTGGAAGGTTCTTTACTGGAGTGACCTTGAAAACATGTCTTGTCATTCAGGTACAGGAAGCCAAACTGCCCCATCACAAAAGGTGCAAAGTGTAACCCACTACAACCATATTATAGTTCTTAGCTTTCACAGAAGGTGGCAGCACAGGTATTATCAAATCAGGTCTCTGGCTATGTAGCCTATAGTACTGTCTACCACATCTCCCTTTTTATGGAAGTAATGAGAAGTTCAGTTATCAGTGTTCCGGAAATGTTCATAGTAAATGATATAGGCCATATGACTAAATACCACTAGTATAGTCTCTATACTGCTATTAGAATATTTCTCTAGATAAGCAAATATCATGATCAAATTGAGTCTATTAAATCTCGTCAATAAGTCGTTTGGTGGCAGATCTCGGTCTCGTAGATCTGCGAGGCATAGTCACTTCAACCTCTGGCGGGTCATCTGGTTCATTCACAACTGCTTGCATTGGCGGAATATCCGGTACCTCAAACCTTGGTGGTGGAGGTTTGTTGGGTGTGTCAACCCTGGGCGTAGTAGGATTGACTAGTCTGTCACGTCCAGGTGTAGGAGGATTGACTCGAGGAACAGGTCTGGTGGTGATTTGACCTGGTATCGGTGGCACAGATGGCGGTAGCCCAGCATTTCTAGTCATTTGCCTGTTTCTCCTTAGGAGTCCGGTTGGCGTCGATATGACATAAGATCTGGGGCCATTAGCCTTGCCAACAATCACACCTTCAGACCTCAGATCTGGAAGCCAGACCTTGTCACCAGCAGACAGGTCTCCAGCTTCTTTAGCTCTATGCCGACAATCATAATTTGACTTCATACTCGCCCTGTATGCCTTCTCCCTTTTTCGAACAAGGAAAGGATCTGGCGTACTCGGCAACAGATCAGATGGAAGGCACGGAACCCTTGTCTTAAGCTTCCTCCCCATATTCAGCTGTGCTGGTGAGAACCCATTATGAAGCGGTGTATTGCGGTACATCAACATCGCTAGGTCCTCATCAATGGTAGCCTTGTCCAGAATGTTTTTCACTGTCTGAACAGCACGTTCAGCCTCACCATTGGACTGAGGATATCTAGGAGAGGAAGTCACGTGAGAGAATCGCCACTCTTCCGAAAAATCAGCAAAGTCACTTGCACTAAACTGAGGTCCATTATCAGTAACTAGAACGTCTGGTATGCCCTGACGGACAAATACCTTCTTCAATTTAGCAACAGTCTCTTTGGCGTCAACTCCTTTGGTGACTTTGCATGTCTCAATGTCTCTAGAGTAATAGTCCACAACTACTAGATAGTTAGTCCCTTTGTGATAACAGAAGTCTGCAGCGATCCGGGCCCATGGACGCTGTGGGAACTCAGTTCCTTTCATAGGCTCGACCCTGTCCCTTCTGTGCCTCTCACAGACGTCACAATTCTGCACTGTTGTCTCAATATCCTTTGATATGCCAGGCCACCTTACAGATGAATTAGCATTGGCTCTGGTCTTTGTCACTCCCTGGTGACCATCATGCAGGTGTCGTAACACATCAACTCTCAGACATGGTGGCACAATGAGTTGCTTACCACGCAGCAGTAGCCCTTCATGAACAGTGAGGTTACCTCTTTCGGCCCAGTACTTCACAAGTGGACCAGATATATCACGCCTGGCCGCGGGCCATCCATGTTCCACATGGTGCATAACAACCCTCAATGTCTCATCCTCTTTGAGTGCTAGGCGGATCTCATCCAGACGTGTGTCTGATGCTGGAAGGCACACCATTATGGCATTCACGTAAGGTAAGACTCTACTTCTCGCTGTAGCTCCTCTGCTTGTGGATCACTCCCTACCTCTCCATGTGGTGCTCGTGAGAGGGCATCTGCAGTGGTGAGGAGCTTCCCCGGCACATGACAGATGGTGAACTTGAATCTCATCAGACGCATGCGGAACCTCTGGATCCGTATGGGTAGTTCATCAATCAGCTTTGTAGAGAGCAACGGAACCAACGGCTTATGGTCCGTCTCTACATGGAACTCCATGCCGATGAGAAAGTCACTCCACTTCTCAAGAGCCCAAGTGGTTGATAGAGCTTCTTTTTCGATCTGTGCATACCTACGCTCGGTGTCCGTCATAGGTCTGCTTGCATAGGCTATCGGCCTAAAGTCTCCATTTTTCTGCTTTTGTCTGATTACTGCTCCTAGCCCATAGCTGCTAGCATCGGCTGACACAACTGTCTCTCGATGTGGATCATATAAAGCTAGTACTCGATCAGAAGCAAGTTCTTCCTTCAGTCTTCTGAAGGCAACTTCTTGTGCTGGTCCCCAGACCCAAACATTGTTCTTCTTGAGAAGATCCCTGATAGGCATAGTCATTTCCACCAGGTTTGGCACAAACTTCATCAGGTGATTGACCATCCCAAGGAACCTCCGTACACCAGGCACATCCGTAGGTGCAGGCATCTCAGTGATAGCCTTCACTTTGGATGGGTCTTTTCGCATACCCTCTGAGTTGATCACTTGTCCCAAGTATTTCAACTCTGTTTACGCAAACAAACACTTAGCAGGGTTTAGAGTTAGTCCAATGTCTTCTAGTCTGTCCAGCAATGCTTTTAGACGTCTGTCATGCTCGTCCTTGTCTTTGCCAATGACAAGTATGTCATCCATGTGACACAGAATACCTTCGAGGCCGGCGAGCTCTTTGTCCATTTTTTTCTGGAAGTACTCCGGGGCGGACGATATGCCAAACGGTAGCCTGCGGTACATAAATCTACCAAACGGTGTAATGAAGGTGGTGAGCTTGGCACTTTCCTCACTAAGTTCCACTTGGTGGAAGCCTGAGTTAGCATCGAGCTTCGAATACACTGCTCCGCTTGCAATCTTAGCGAGTGTCTCCTCAACCCTCTTCATAACATGTACCTCCCGCAAGACTGCTTCGTTTAGTCTTGTCAAGTCTACACAAATCCTGACATGTCCATTGTCCTTCGGTACTACAACAATTGGAGAACACCACTCAGTAAGCTCATCCACTGGTGTTATCACGCCAAGATCAGTCAGCTTCTTGATCTCAGCCTCCACTCTGTCCAACAATGGAAGGCTCACAGTACGAGCTGTGTACAGGCAAAATGGTCTCACACCACCTCTCAGCCTGATTGTGTATTGTCCACTTAGCCTGCCTAGTCCTTTGAAGAGTTTTGGGTAGTCCCTCTTGATGGTCTCCTTTGAGGACACGCACCTCTTTGAGTCCCCCTTAGTGCTCTTCTGCTGTCGCTTTGCGACTGTGTCGGCTTGGACTGCCTTTATACTAAAGGCTCCAGGTATACTAGTGATCAGGCCCAACTTCTGGATAGCAGGCTGTCCAAGTAGCAGTTGATTGAGACCTCGTACGATGTACACGTCTTCATCAATTGTAGTGGCATCACTACTCAGCTTCAACTTAACACGGCCCACTGTGAGTAACGGTGCTTTCCCAGCTGCTACGAGCTTACGGTTTGGTGGATCGAGCTGACCATAAGGCTCCTTATAGTATTGTTCACCCATTACCGTTACCTCTGCTCCGGAGTCAATGTACCAACACAGTGAATCTCCTCTAGTTGTCAAGTTGATGTACCACCCCCGGTCCTTCCTGATTGGGGTAGTGCTCACTTGGTCAGTACCCACAGTACCAACGAATGTTGCACAACTTTCTTCCTCAGAGAACTGTTGAACCTCATCATCACCAGACACTTGTTTCACTGCTTTGCTCCAACAACAAACACTGAAATGTCCCTTTCGTTGACATTTCTCACATGTTGCCTTCGCTGCTGGGCAATGCTTTATTCCTCTTGGATGGCTGCGGTTGCAGTAGTTACACTTCCGATCACCACTGCTCTTTGTTGACTTATTTTGAGGCTTCGCACTGCTTCTCTTTGACTGCTTCCCTGCGACGCTGTCGACTCGAGAAACCATAGTCTCCTGCAGTTCATATGATGTGGTCTCACGCTGGTGAATGATTGCTATAACCCTATCAAGAGTAACATCAGGTCCCGCATCATATATCCTAGCCTTTGACTGATCATCAGTACATTCAAATGTCAACTTGTCTCGTATGGCTTGACTCATGTAGGCATCTGGGAACTTACAGGCTTTTGCTGCCTTCTTCACAGTAAGGACCCAATTTTCCAGACTCTGACTTGTCACCCTCTTGAGCTTGTACCAGTATTGCTGTCTCAGCATGAGTTGTGGATCTCTCTTTGAAAAGTACTCCTCATACTTCTCATACACTGTGTCCAGGTCATCAGGATCTTCTGCCACCAGAGGGGGTTGTCCCTGTGTTGGATTGGGACGGGCAGGTAGGAAGGTAAAGGTGTCAAAGATATCAATACCCTCCTCACCAATGTGGTTCAGCAGCAACCCCACCCTCTGGGCCCCAGGCTGCCCTGCATTCCCACTTGCTTTCAGAAAGATCCCAAAGTTCCTCTTCCACAGCATCCATGTGTGTGATGGATTCCCCCTGTCTATCACCAGAGGATCTGGCAATCTAGCATGTCCTGTAGCCATCTTACTATTGGTCCCCAACAGTGAGTAATTGTCTCTGACAACTGGCTGTCTGCAGCCCTGCAGCTCAGGAGCAGCGCTAGATCTGGCCTGCACTGGCCCAATGTCAACACACACTTCCTGGTTCAGCTCTCCTAACAAAACAGAGGTGATCTGGCCTACCTTGTCTTCCCTGCACACTCCAGAACAACTTCTGACACCATGTTGGATACTTAGCAAGTAAACATTTAAGTCCTGTGAAGATTGGAAGGTTCTTTACTGGAGTGACCTTGAAAACATGTCTTGTCATTCAGGTACAGGAAGCCAAACTGCCCCATCACAAAAGGTGCAAAGTGTAACCCACTACAACCATATTATAGTTCTTAGCTTTCACAGAAGGTGGCAGCACAGGTATTATCAACTCAGGTCTCTGGCTATGTAGCCTATAGTACTGTCTACCACAGGCATCTAGCTCTGTCATACCTTGTGTTATATAGTCATCTACTCAGAGCACTAGCGTTCTACTCAGTTTAAGCCTGTGGGTATGAGTCTGGCTCTATCATTACTACCACTTACACCTTTACACAGGGGAAACTACTCAGTGTCGCCATAACTACACCCATTTCAGGATCAAGCAGTGCAGCTCTGCATTACTCTAGAGGTACATGTTGCTGTTCACATTGATATTGTAGTTGGTCTCTTACTACGTATGTGACACTTGAGTACAAAAACCAGACAAGGTAAATTAGACTTTAATATACGGCGACTTTATTGTAAAGGTAACTCTTGGGTATTATAGTACAAGTATAACCAGCGGATATACAAGATCAGAACAGATATATAATACAGTGGGCAACCCTATAGCATAGAGTTAAGCCCGTGAGCACAGGGTGGTCATGTCACGACAGTCCCAAACCTGACTGACTTCCAATGGGGAAGCAGCCGTCTTATATACAGCGCTGCGTAGCCACGTGACCGTACTAGCAGCGCCACCTGTTAGGTTTAGTTATGCAAAAATGATTATGTAACAACTACCGACGGTAACCGAAGGTGGTACCGGTACACTACCGTATAGATAACCGAACTAGAGGAGTCGGTGTATGTAACGAACCGACGACACTAGTTAGATGAATAAAACAGTTATTAAACACAATAGAACCGTGTTGTCTTACATCATACAACATACAATAGATATACAACAATAACAGTTAGACTTTATAGTCAACCCGTTACACTACCCCCCTTTAGAATGTAGGAAGGGTTGGTTTTATAATAATAATACCTCTTGGATACATTATATACCACGTATATCTATTTATCAACAAGTAACATTTCTACTCATAGTAACAACAGGCATACATACATGAACATACAAGTTAACATGCACATAACAGTTTATATCAACAATATAGTCTTTGTAAAACCATAGTCCCGTAGGCACATGATATAAAAACTGTCCAACTGATAGTCCTAGACTAGTATCAGTTAATAGTAAAGGCACCAAATAACCACCGTGGAAACTCAACACATCACCTACTTCATTCAGCAATGGTGCGAATCCGTGTGGAGTTAGTGTCCTTATATATAAATAATAGAACTATAATAGCTCTCACTTCCTTTGGCGAAGAAAAGTTTTATAATTGGAACTATAGCAGTTCCCACTTCCTTTGGCGTAGAAAAGTTTATATATAAAAATCCATAATAGCGTATCCTAAATAAGGTGGGATAGATCGTCATCCTTATTAGGGGCGGTACTCCAGTACCTAGCAGTTTATGGTGGTAGAGATGGATAGAGTCCAGTACCGGTATAGTACTTCCATCTCTTGTGAAATATAAATATAAAAAGGTAGGTCCGTGCCTCCTTATAAATAATTATCACAGGAGGATGATCCATATAATAGTTCATAGGTCACAATAGTAGAATGTGACCACAGGATCAGGAGCCCTGGACAGTAGTAGAGCACCGACGGTTGTGGCTTAGTAGTAAACCACGGTTGAAGACATCAGGCTGCTTCCAGTGTGGTGGCAGTAGAGACTCAGTTAAGTCACGACAGCACCGTCGGTCTGCTTTTGGTTGTCCAGGGGCGTGTAGCTGCGTCGATGGTTTAGTTTTACCTCCGAGGGGCGGAACAGTGCACCCCAGAGGGCCTGACGGGGGACCAACCTTAGGTGTCCATAGGGACACCGCCGGATGGCTTTCCTTCCCCATCAGGACTTCCTCCAGGAGGGGCCTCTGTGGTGTAAACCACAGCAGCCTCCACCTGGAGAGGAAGGGCTCCACCTGGGGCTACCGAGAGGGTACTCGGCGCCGCAGTAGGCTCCCCGCCACTGACCACCCGGGTAGATTGTGCCATGAAAGAAAATGGCATCTCATACCTAGGTGGGTGTACTGACAGTACCGGGGTCACAGGAGGAGCAGGCCTTGCGGCAAGCCCCAACCTGGACTGGAGATCTGGAAAACCAGTTCTCTCCCACTCTGTCAGCTTAAGCCCGAACTGCCGGAAGAACTTGGCGTCACAAGTTGTCAACCTTGATTCGAGCTGTTCGATCGTAGCCCTCCAGAGGGCATGATCTTCCTCCAGACTCGCCTCACGCTCGGCAAGGACTCTGGTACGTTCAGCAACCCAAGCTTTCCCTTCCCGGATAGCCTGTTCTCTGAGCAACTTGTACTGCTCAAAGTAGGACTTCTCCAAGAAAGAAATCTGAAACTGGAGTAGCTTACTTGCGTTTTCAGCCATCTTAGCTCTGTAGCACTCAAATCCGGGGACCAGAGTGTCAGAGAATCCAGAGTCATAAGCAGGACCATCTCCAGGCAACACAGGTAACCCTGCTAGCCCTTCGTCAACAGCCCTGTGCTCAGGTACTGGAGTCACCTCGTCATCCCTTACGGGGTTAGAGGTTGCTCCGTGCTGGGTTGGAGCAGTCGGCTGGGCTGACGCCCCATCCGGCTGTTGTACCTCCACCTGTTCAGCGTCACTGACAGGTGAGACACTCTCCTGTGGGGCTGAAGCTTTCTTTTGCTTCTGACTCCACTTGTACTGCTTGACATAGTCAGCAGCGACTTGACCCGCCTGCTCGTCACCCAAAGAGTTCTGAACAATAGCCAGTGCATTACCCAGTCTCTGTCTCTCCTGCCTGGGCAGTTGATCAGCAACCGGGGGCAATGCAACCGAAGATACCGTGACGGTACCGACGGTTTGGCTACGGTCGACCTCAGATGTTACCGTGGCGGTGGCGACACGTTTCTTCGCAGGTTCACTGCGGGAACGGTCACGTCCACCTTTGGTATCATCTTTGGATGACTGGCGGCCCCTTTTTAGATTTTTCTTCTTAGGAGGGGTATCCTTCTTTACAGTGGGCATCGGAGCTTCTGTAGCTGGTCCGAGGTCGGTTTGTTCGCACTTGGCGCCCTTACACAACCTCTCCCAGTCAGCCTCCGTGAGGTAGTTCCACTGTTTAAGTTTGTTGGTTCGCCACTTAAACTGTAGATTCCCTACACGTTTGTGGCACCCCCAAACCTTCAGTGCAGCCTCAACTCCACGACTAATAGTGCGCTTGTGCACGCCCTTATTGTCGCAAAGATGCCTTACCAAACCAGATCTCCGTTGGCTACGGAATAGTTCCCCGTCACTGTACTCAGGGCAGGAAGTACTCGTACTCCCACTCACACAGTACAAGTAGGGACGCACATTCATGTGCTTCTCTACCAAATGACGGGCAAACTTGAAAAGGTTTGGCCACCGTTTTGCTGCTGTCGCAGTCCCTTTCAGGCGCTGACAGCGAACGTACGGGCAGGGATCCCCTGGCACGTAGTTCTTCCAAGCATATTTCAGCTTGGGGCGGCATGACCTATGGATGTTAGGTTTATTCCCGTCTAACACTGCCCTGAGGTACACGAGGTACCAGTCAATGGGATGGGAATCACCTGTCAACCAGTCTTCGTCGTCTGAACCATCGGTCGTGTGAGGTGCAGGAAGAGCCATTTTGCCATTCTCCTGAATTAAATCAGTAAGGCTCAGGTTCTCCCGGTCATCATCACGGAGACACAGGTTTAGACGGACATGCGCTGCCTTGGCGCGGAGGCGTCGATTGGCTCTGCTCTCTGCGACAGACCATCCCTCGGCTTCCGCCTTGGACAGTCTATCAGCAACAGCTTTGAGTCTATCTGCCTCAGTCGGTGCGACCTCTTCGGTAGCAGGAGTCTCAGGGGAAGATGCAATCCTCCTCTTACGCTTCCGCTTCCGTTTGGTCTTAGCACGAACCGTGGACCCGTCTGATGAATCACCATCAGGGACCGTCGGTTCTTGTGCCAATACACCGGCGGGTTTCGGAGAAGATCCCCCTGCAGGGTTCTCCTCCTGGTTGGTATTACTACCACCCAGACCAGGTTCTGTCTTCGGAACAACATCACCCGACCCCTCAGGGTTAGGTTCAGTTGGTACCGAAGCCGAGCCTTGACCGACGGTTGGAGCACCGGTAGTGTCCATTTCCGTGTCAGACTCGAGAACTCGGTCTTCCCCATCGGAGGCCTCAGCCTTCTCCGGGGCCGTGCATTTGCCATCTACACGGGCTGCCATACTGTTAGCTCAGGCGTAGGTGAACCTCACGGTTCACTCACCCGAGCATTTAGTAGCACAGCTAGTAAACAATAGTGTAGGTACTGCCGGGCAGACCTAGGCACCACTGATCAACACGCTACCCTACGGGCAAACGTGTTGATCTGAAGAAGCCTGGCCGCCTGTGGGGCTTATATACCCCACCCGTCCCCCGTGACCCCGCCCCTTGACCGGCTTCTCAGCCAATCAGGGGTCGCGCCCCGAAGACGCGCCGAGGTGACCCAATTTCTCACGGCTCATTTGGCGGGAGAAATCGATCAGGTGACGCGGGCAGCGCCCTTCCCACGTCTGGCATATCCGACCGTGGGAACTCTCACTGTTGTTTACAATTTTCGTGGCGGAGCCACCGGATAACCCGGGAATGATATACCGGCATTAGAGGATATACACAGCAGCGTGTTGCTAAGCAATATGTGGTCAAAACTAGTCCCATACTTAGAACTAATCGGCAAAGCCAGCCACCCGCCCTGAACACGTGCTTTTCTACCTCCAACGGATAACCACACCGGATAACCCGTCTCTTCTCGTTGTGTTTTGGTGATCGAGTACCGGGCCAATGACCACCGGCCCAGTACGGAACTGTCCAGGGAAATTTAATCAAGCCAGCAGCTAAATGTCGTCAACAAGGTAAGAAAAAAATGTTTACACAATTTTATCTCGCTCTCTGACACGTGTGCTCCTCCGTAGACCTTGTACCGGTATGTCCAGCAATGGTGACACCGGAGGTATCACCTTGCTTTGTTTACCGGTGCCTACGGTTAGTCCTTTACGCACAGCTGACCCTTTTTTACGAGGCCTACCGCGCTTGGGCTTGGTAACACACGACTGTGGTTCAATCGGTAATTTCCTAGGACGACCCCTTCGGCGCGCTACCGTCGGTACCGACGGTATGACCGTTGGTCCTGCCTTCGGTATCTTCGGTAGCGCAGGGTCGGTTGGTGCTGGTACTCGACCAGCACCGAGGGAATCTTCACCGTCATCTATATATGGGACTCCATACCAAGGTCGGAGTCTAGCCACATGTGATTTAGTGAGAGTCCCTTTTTGCAACCGTATTACTACAGTAGTTTCACTAACCACCATAGTAACCGTATGCGGACCATCCCAGGAGTACAGGGTCTTGACTTTGGAATTTGGTGTGCTAAATCTCGCGACCTTATCCCCCACCTTGAATTGGCGGAGTTTAAGGCCCGTGTCATAGCCCACCTTCTGCAAACTAGCAGATTTTTCCAAGTTGTCCCTTACTACTCCATAGGACTCGCGTAATGATTGTCGAAGTGACTCAACAAACATCACTGTGCAGGGTTGCTCGAGCTGGTGTCCCTGCACTCCATAGACCATGTCACTAGGCATGACTATGTCTTCACCCATTACGAGCATATTAGGCGTACAGCCCGTCGACGCATGTTCGGTAGCATTGTAAGCATGGGAGATATAGCGAGCGTGCTCATCCCAATCATCCCGGTGCTCATTAACCATTGTCGTGAGACATTGGATCAACGTCCGATTGAAACGTTCCACCATACCATCCGATTGAGGTCGGTAGGGGTTCGTATGCGTCTTGCAGATGTGTATTTTACTACACAGTTCTGCCCACAGTCGAGATTCAAACTCACGACCCTGGTCGGAGTGAAGCATTAAAGGACCTCCCCACGTAAGGATCCAATTCTCGAAAAGTGCTTCTGCGCAGGTAACAGCTGTATGATTTACCAACGGATATACTTGGACATACTTGGTATAGTAGTCCTGTACCACCATCATACAGGTATTCCCACGGGGGGTCGTGTTGAAACCACTAATGATATCAACAGCGATCCGGGCAAATCGAACACCGAATAGCTCTTGACTTAGAGGTAGTTTACCAATACCAGGTCCAGGCTTTGATAAACAGCATTGGGGACATTGTCTCACCCAACGCCGTATGTCCAAAGTCATACCAGGCCAGTAATATCTACTCTTAATCTTTGCCTCAGTCCGTTGTCTGCCAAAGTGTGCTGAAGTTCGGTGGCCATGACAGTAATTGAGCAACTGTAGTCTGAGTGACAAAGGTACTACAGACTGAGCTGTTCTCTTCCTGCCAGGTTGCACCCTCCAGCGGCACAATACACTGTTCCGTATAAAAAGATTATCCCACTGAGCTAACAGTTGTCTAACTTCTTTACATTCCAGCGAAAGTGCGGGGCGAACAGGCTTGGACAGGCCCAACAACTTCAAGGAGTACACCCTCGAAATAGCCGGATCTGCAAGCTGCTCATCCTTCAAGTGATTTAACGTCCAGTTAGGAACTTTCGCACCCACAGACGCAATCACTGCATTGTGAGACCCACAGTCTCGGCAGTCTACACGGTGACAGTTCCGGATAGGATAGCGGGACAAGCTGTCCGCATTCACATGATCTACTCCACTCCTGTGTATGATATGCTCATTCGTCATGCCAAACTCAGAGAGGTGGTTCAACCATCTACCCATCATCCCCTCAGCGTCCTTGAAGTTAAGGAGCCACTGCAGAGATGAATGATCCGTCCGTACGAGATAATTCCCACCATATAGGAAATGTCTGTACTTTTTTGTGTAAACCACCACTGCCAAGAGTTCACGCTTGGTTGTGCAGTAGTTACGTTGTGTTTTGCTTAGACTGTTGGACGAAAATGCCAGCGGCACTTCTCGCCCATCCTGGATCTGCGACAAGGCAGCACCAATACTTGTATTAGAAGCATCAGTGTCCAAGATGAACTTACCAACAGGTGCAGGGTAGTGCAAAACAGGTGTTTCTAAGAAGAGTCTCTTTAACTCACTGAAAGACTGTTCTGCGGCTGGAGACCAGACTATTTTAGCCTTAGCCTTCTTCTCTCCAATCATCAGCTCTTGTAAGGGAGCTGCGACTCTCGAGAATCCAGGTATAAAATCTCTGTAGTATGAACAAAACCCGATGAAAGAGCGTATCTCCTTCGTGTCCATCGGACGAGGCCAGTTCTGTACCACTTCGATCTTATGAGGATCAGCCATGATGCCATGTTCAGAAACAATTCTACCTAGGTATTCAACTGACTTCCTAAAAAGCTTGCACTTTGAAGGTTTCAATTTCAGACCATATGATAAGATGCGTTTCAGCACAGCTTGGAGGTTCTGTAGAGTTTCCTCCACAGAACCACCGAAGACGATGATGTCGTCCAAGTATACTAGGCACTTTTTCCAAAGTAAACCCCGTAACATGGTTTCCATCATTGCCTCGAAGGTTGCCGGGGCATTGCATAGCCCGAATGGCATGACGTTGAACTCAAATAGTCCCATATGGGTAGAAAATGCGGTTTTTTCTCGGTCCCGGGGGTCCATGCCGATCTGCCAATAACCAGATTGTAAATCTAGTGTACAGAACCATTTCGCCCCACCCAGAGATTCCACACATTCATCTATCCGAGGTAGAGGATATGCATTCTTCCTAGTGAGTCCGTTCAACTTCCTATAGTCGATGCAAAATCGACAGGAACCATCCTTCTTGGTGACCATCACCACAGGACTTGACCATGGACTCTCACTAGGTTGAATCACATCTTCATCCAACATCTTTTCTACCTCAGCCTCCATAGCACTTTTTTTAGCCATGGGTAACCGACGGTAGGGGATTCTACTGGGAAGCGCGTCCCCAGTGTCAACCCGGTGTTGTACCGTATTGGTACGCCCTAGAGGATCTCCTGGTTGCGCAAAGGCGTCAGATAACTCCGACAGCTCATTTGCCACCATTTCGCTCTCTAGGGTTGTGAGGTGTGACTCACACAACAGGGACCTTAAATGTTTTGGTAGGTTGGATTTAGCTAGAGCCTCTTCGTGGGAAGAGTCTCCCGCCACCACACCTACTTCCACAAAGTCCGTAGTTAGTGAGTCTACCCCATATGCTCGCGTGGTGTTACCAATAGGCGTCCCCTTTCGTAGAGTGATTTCTCTACTACTCGAGTTACAAATCGGTATCACCCCCCAACGAGCGTTGGCCAGGTAAGTATGATAGCCAGCAAGACCTAACTCAGAGAGCTTTTGATCTTCTGGTTCAAACATTCCCGGCCGTTTGGCCTGCACTCCCACGCAGCTGACTAGGACATCAGATACATGTCCTGCTGCCAACTTTGTGTCTTGTGCCACTGACGCCACAGAAGACCCATTCCTTAAAACGCACTGTACAGATTGTTTATAAGGATGTTTAATCTGAAGTCGGCCCGTTGCGGTGTTCATTGTTACCCCGTAAAGAGCAGCAAAGTCCATCCCCAGTATGCCATCATCAGTGATGTCGGTGATGGTTGGACATATCCAGTATGTCTTGCCATCAACCAACATAGGTTTTACAGTTCTGCCATAAGTCTGCATACTATCTCCCGTAGCAGTCCGAGCCTTTACTCCCAGTAGCGGAGCTTCGGGCTGGTTGCAAAGACGGGCCATGAATTTACGATCGACCAAGGTGTGAGATGCACCCGTGTCGACCAAAAATTCACCACGCGTCCCGGAAATAACCAGACTCAGGTACCAACGCTGTCCCCGTAAAGGGACACACTCAGAGGTCAGCATCGGGCTTCCCCCTCCATCCATAGCAACCCCTTTTGTCAGGAGATAATCCCAACATGGGTCGCTCGGGGAGTCTTGAATCACACTGCTCTGGGCAATTGATTCTAACCAAGACTCCTCTAAGCCAGCGACTACAGAATCCTCCGGATTCCGTTCGTCCTTGCCAGCCCCGCCTTGCCAGACGCTTACAGGTTGTACAGACCCTTCTGCCTCTGCGCGGCCTTGGTTCATGGAAGAGTTAACACCGTCTACTAATCCCTTACAGGCATGGCTAACTGTGGGGGCGCCATCCTTGCCAAGAGGATGGGCCCCATTCAGTTTTCCGTCTCCTTTTCGGTTTTAGCAGCGATGGGTGCAGGGGCTTTGCATTCGCTAGCCCAATGACCCATCTTCTGACAGCGTCTACATGGCTGAGGTTTCGTGTCCTTTTTCTTCTTTTTCCTTCTCTTTCCAGATCCAGAATCAGAAGTGGACGCAGAGCTCTTTTCCAAGTGCTTCCGCAACAACCCCTCAATCATCTTTTCCATGTCCCTGTCAGGCATTACTGCTGCCACCTCCTCAGAGGCGGGCTGTTTTTTCTTAGGTGGTTTTGTGGCGGCCTCTACCACCTGAGCTCCTTTCGGGGCTACAGATGGAGCTGCCGACACTCCTCCACTAGGAAAAACAGCCTGTTTGGTGTCATACACATCTGCATGGTCAAAAAGGTCAGCTAGAGATAAGTCCGGCTGCCATTTCTCCCGCAGATATGCCTGGAGATTGGTGTCTCTGACTCCATTGACAAACCTGGAGGTTAACTCCTGGATGACAGTGGGGGTGTCAGGTCTACATCCCTGATAACACTCGGATATCAGTTCTTGTAGAGCAAATCCGTAGGATCTCAGATGCTCGTCCTTGCGTTGGACACGTTTGAGCAGCTGAGTCCTTGGGTCATGCTCACCAATCTTCCCAATCGCCCATTCAGCTGTTTCTTCAAGTGAGCTCAATGTCTTGATCTTCACTCTCTCGAACGCCAAAAGGGCTGGTTCACCTGGCCCGTTGCAGAGTGCTTGCTTCAGAGCAACCAGCGCTTGCTGATTGTTCCAGCGATTGCTCTCCACAATAGCCTTGAACCGAACTTTGTACTTTCTCCAGGGTGGCGACCCTGTGAAAGGCGGAATATCGATGGCCTTTTGACGGGCTGCATCAGGATGTTTGATCTCCCCAAAGTTGAAAGGAGCATATCGTTCATCCAGTTCATCGATGTCCCGTGGGACGATGTCTGTCCCCAGCTTCTCAATAGCCGGGTTCCGGTCGTACTTAGCCCGCTGGACAGGCGTTAAGCCCTGTCTAGCTCTGGGTTTCGGTACTGGAACTGAGACCATGGTCTGCTGCTGATTCAACGTCGTTGAACCAGTAGATGGGTGGGTGTACCCTGGAGGTGTTGCCGTGCCTCCAAAGGCGCCACCACAGACCGGAGTCTGTAGATAGCTAGCCCCCATCTGAGGTGTCATACCTGTTACCGTGGTGTGTACTAGCGGCGGGACACTTGAAGGTGTCACTGTCGTGTACACACTGGGTACGGGTATGACTGGAGGTACCACCGTGGAAGGTGGTGGTACTTTCTCCGACTTCGTCTTCAGGTCCTGATTGACTTGCCTTAAGCTTGCGAGGTCCTGTCTGGCTAAGTGGAGCTGCGTGCTCAAATCCTTTCCCAAGGAAGTTAAGCTTGCAACCTCACATTCGCCGGACACCCTCTGGTGCAAAAGTTTGTCAACCTCCACCTTGTGGGAAGCCATCTCGTTCTGGAGTTCCAGTAGGAACTTTTTCTTCTCATCAACCTCCCTTAGGAATAACTTCCTAGTTTGATTGATGGAAGCAAGTTCCCTCCGGGCTTCAGCGAGCTCATGCAACTCAGTTTTCTTGGTGGGGATCCCCATGGCAGCTAGTAGGTCCCCATCCAGTGGTAAACTGGATGGCTCATCTACTGCTGGCGGGTACCCCTTACCAGGAGCTTCTGTTGCCACGTTAGTTTTCTTTGATAGCCCGCCACCCCCCATACCGTTCGGTGTAGGAGTGGCACCATCAGTGAAAACCGACGTGTCTGGATCCAATGAAGGATCTGCTACCGTCGGTGTAGAACCGAAGGCAGCTGGGCCGAGAGTTTTAGGCTCTCTACCCGGTATTTTCTGACCCTCAGGACAGAAAAGATTCGTGGAAAGGGAGTCCAACGATCTCCTGGAGCTTATATCAAAGGGTCCCGGGATTGGAGATTGCTCCCCATCCTCTCCTTTGGTAAAGGCTTCCACAATAGGATCACCTATTGCTTCTTGGGAGAGGTCGTCACCGGGCACCTCCGAGGCTGCCCGGCTCTCCCGCCTATTAGATTTGCCTGTGAAGAAGCGTACATTCTGTACGGCTTCCTCACGTTCCTCAGCAGGGGTTTTAGTCCTGCCGCTGAACGAGCTGACAAAATCGTATAGGTAATCCATATACTGTAAGTCTATTTAATACCCTATCAATGGTCGGTTCGTCAAGTGGTCACGGCACCAATGTAGTTGGTCTCTTACTACGTATGTGACACTTGAGTACAAAAACCAGACAAGGTAAATTAGACTTTAATATACGGCGACTTTATTGTAAAGGTAACTCTTGGGTATTATAGTACAAGTATAACCAGCGGATATACAAGATCAGAACAGATATATAATACAGTGGGCAACCCTATAGCATAGAGTTAAGCCCGTGAGCACAGGGTGGTCATGTCACGACAGTCCCAAACCTGACTGACTTCCAATGGGGAAGCAGCCGTCTTATATACAGCGCTGCGTAGCCACGTGACCGTACTAGCAGCGCCACCTGTTAGGTTTAGTTATGCAAAAATGATTATGTAACAACTACCGACGGTAACCGAAGGTGGTACCGGTACACTACCGTATAGATAACCGAACTAGAGGAGTCGGTGTATGTAACGAACCGACGACACTAGTTAGATGAATAAAACAGTTATTAAACACAATAGAACCGTGTTGTCTTACATCATACAACATACAATAGATATACAACAATAACAGTTAGACTTTATAGTCAACCCGTTACAATATCTTAACCTCCCTACTGACTCACCTATTTCTCTCTATAAACACATCAACATAATACAAATGCGTTATGAATACTCAATCTGCTTAAACATATGTGTCACACACAGGTGACCCGGTGCTTTATAACATGTTGTATGTGAGTCTGGTTCCAGGTACTGACAGGTGAGTAGAAATACGCCTGTTTACTCACGGTCTTGATTTAACATGACACGCTGTCACCGTTACCTGTGACAGGTAGCGGTTCATGTATGAGGCCATTCTCACTAGTGACCTCTCAGTGATATTTCAATGATGGCTATTAAGATTATGATACGGCTTCAGTGTAAATAATAATGTAATGGTTTGAGGATTCAGTGAAGTAAGGATGAGAGGGCAAAGGGGGATCGAATGGCATGGCGAATAAGTGAGGACGGTGGGGTGGAAGAGCGAAGTAAATATTCATAATATTGTGATACAATTCATAATTCCTCATTATGTTGAACTTGTCGGGTATCGATAAAGGACAGGGCTCAAGTACAGAATGAATGAAATGTCACACTGTGGATGGGGCTTCTTATTTATTAACGCTTTAAATATGGCCTTTAACTGATAATTCTCCTAATTGTTAGGGCGATAATGACGGATTTTGCACTATGAGATCATAGGCCATAACAAACAGACGTAACGTATTCAATGGGGGCATGGCATAGGGACAGAAAATCTAAATGCCCCATCCCTTAGTCTGAAGTGGCTACCCCGGTCAGTCATAGGGACATTGGACAGGTATGACCAAGTGCTATTCAAAAATGACTGAGGCATAACAACATATGACTAATGCCTTACTCAAAAGGACTTAGCCTAAAAATCATTGAAATGGAGAAGACTATGGTGAGTTGGTCAGTACTGAATAACCTAACAATATTAACTACCGGTAACCTAGGTTGGTCATAATATAGCGAGCCAAAAAATGACTAACTTGGTTAGGCTATAGCGGCAGAGAGATTGGTCGGGTAGGGAGCCAAAGAATATCAGTGTAGAGGAGGCCGCATCAGATGTGTAATAACAGTTATATATACGATCTATAGTGTGAGATATGTAATAATAATTATCTATAAAATCTATAGTGCGTACCTTGCGTAGGAGTCGTGGGACTTCTCAAAGTCTTCCTGTTTCTTGAAGACGTCCTGCAGTATCTGGATCTCCTCCGGGGTGAGGTGGGAGATGGCCGGGGAGGGCGGGGCTGGGGGGTGCAGCGGGCCCGGCTCACTGCCGCGCCGCGCCGGCCGCACCCCGCCTCCTGCACACGTCCTCTTCATCTACAAGACATCAAGGAAACCATTGAGAACTATATTTATTACATGGCGACACAGCCGTCTCTATGCTAAACCTATTGGACCTCCGTACTCCATGCCCCCACGGTGTAGCCATACTCCATGGCCTCCAAATATTGTTGATTTTCAGATTTTCTTCATTTTAAGACAGTAGGGCCATGTAATAAACACAAAACCCCACTTATTAACATAAATTCACATCATACATCACTCATTGAAGCATGCCAAAGGCTGCGTGTGATATGATACCAATGTAAATGTGAGTTATCTATAATGCGAATAATATCAAATGCACCCAGAAAAAGCTCAGGTTAATCACTAGTGACTGAGTTGTTAGCCAGTACATGTACTGATGAAGTCAGAATACCTGTTCATAAGGAGAGTCAGGCTAACCTTTTACCCCGTGAGCATATGTAGTCTCACCCTCGAGGTGTCTATGCCATATATGTCTACGGCAATCCTTATTAATTCCAGTTCATTTCCATTCGATCATAAATATCCCTTATTTGGAGCCAAGTAAGAGTTACGTCCAATCTTTCATATAGCCAAGGCCAGTTGTATTAAAAGGATAAAGTGAAGCGCTTTTATCATTAATACTTCTCCACACAGTGCAGTATAGCCGAGGGATCCTGTGCAGCCATGAGATCTATGTCGAGCAGATTATGATTTATTTTTGTACAGGAAGGTCACCACCATTTCATGAAATCCCCGCCAAACGTGACTTGCTGCTGCATCCGTGATATGCATAAACCCGTTAAGAGCGGCATAGTGCTTTAATATGCCACTTAATATGCCTTTTGTCGTCATGATGCATTCAAGCAACATTGAGACCTATAGGGGTCGCGAATACTTCTGTTCGAGAGGCCTGACAAGGTATTGTGAATAGGGATGGTGAATAACGGGAAGACATTTGGGCATCTTGAACAGAACAGAAATGAAGACCTAGTCAGCCATCCTTGAGAGATCTATGGAACATGCAAAATGTCAAACGGCCTGTTGAGCGAGTAGAGCGGTTACTCACCTCACAAAGAGAAGTAAAGGCGTCGCCAAGACTCTTTTACCATAGTCAACTCTAGTTGACTCTGATAGCAGAGTCATGATGACTCTGGTGGAGGGATCACAGCTACTCCAGTCATACACCTTCAGTCATCTTCCTTCAGTGCAGAGTCAAGTGCAGTTGACTCTGCTCACAGCAGAGTCATTTGTAGTTTGACTCTTCAAGAGTCATATAAAAAATTAGTTGACTCGGATAATAGTTGCATATGAAACCACCTGATGAGGCAACCAACACTAGTTTGGTACCAGTGGCAATCACAAGGCATAGAGCCACTATTCATACTTTAGACATTTGTTACATGCCGTATAGTTTTGATTCTTTATAGAAAGGTCCACTATGTCTAAATAGTGTCGTATCGGGATGTCGATGGAGAAGCTTTTCCAGTCCACTTACCTGAATCAAATGTGATGACAAACTATACAATACATTCCAATCTCATCAACAGCATAGAGATTAGTCACCATATTTGTGGGTTAGGGAAATGAACATAAGGCTGGGCACTAACTGTGTGAGATACAATGTATGGCACTGCTTACTGCTTCATATAGATCTGATATTGGCATCTAATATGTGGCCAACTGTCTGCAGAATGTAGTGTGGGGCAAATATAACTTATAAAGTGGTGGACATGACAACATGTCTTGTTATTGACCTCTCTTGGGCAATAACCTCGCTTAATCACTTTGTTCACAGACCTGGCCTGTCTACTAATTATATATACACCTGTTGCCCCCACTCTACACTGACATAATTACACAATCAACCTTACCTGCAGTACTTGACTCCCCCTCTTTTTTCTTAAACAAGATTTAAACTTTATTGATCAGATTTGTATAAAGCAAGTTACAATGAATGACATACATGTGCTCTGACTTCCAACATAGAATGTAAATGAATAACATTTTTATGTGATACGACATGTATTTATATAAATATTTACACATTTAACCAACACAGACCTTTCATATGAAGCACATTTAATCGCAGAATATTTCAATAAAGGCACTGTTGATAAAGGAGTTTTTGTTTGCTTTTTTAGAACATATTTTTCATGAGAACTCCTTTTAAAGGCATAAAGTTTAGTGTGAAACTCACATCTTTTTTCTAGAGTTGGCAGTTCGGCCTTCGCATGAACAAGTTCAGTTGGGGTTAGGATATGATCATGGAAACATGTCTTAAGACTTAATAAATCAATATTAGCCTTGAGGGGTCAACTGTTGTTGACTCTTCAGTAATGGAGAGTCAAACTCACTTGACTCTCCGCTACAGGTGTCACGTAGGAGACAAGCTGCGACTCTGGCTCTCAGAGTCATGGCGACTCCTTTACCTTTCTCTGTGCTTTAATCACTAGTAAGCAGCATGCATATTCATTACAAGGATAAAAGGTGGGCCACTCAGTCATCTCAATATGTCGTGTTTATCCTAACATCTCAATGTTAGGATAAACGGTACAGGCTACTGCACTCGTCCACTACGCGACCACAAATGTCAATTTCTCGACTTGAGCATCCATATGGGTAACCACAGCAACATATGCTTCAGCCAATCAGATGGCAAAGCCTTGCTCTGGATGTATTATCATAGACCAATCACAGTGCAGCAGATTTATAGTAGAAAATGCTGGGAGAGTGTACTATATGTGTGGCTTAATCACCACGCGCATATTTATTATTGGCTCAACATTTTGACAGAATAATACTGATAGTTTCTCTATTTGTAGAAACAATGGAGTGGTTTCAATCTAAGTGTCTCATCAAGGGTGAATGCTATCAGAATGGCACATTGTTTAAGTGTGTGCTCATTTTGAAAAGGTTTTTAATCAGTATAGCACATATAGCATATAATTATCACTTTAAGGTTGACAATTAGATATCATCTGTAGGCAATCTATTAGTATCTGCGGGTAAATGTAGAGAAATGTTGGGTTAGTGTCACAGGTGTAGGTGTGTTATTTGGGTAAAAGATAACAAGTACAAAAGTAAATGCATCAACCTAGCATGTGCGTATTGCATTGCCTCCGCTAGGGCCCCTATCATGCTACAATCATCAAATAATTCATACAGTTACAGGTTATAACGTACATATTTGTTCATATATCACAACTTATTTGCAGACATATTTTGTTAAAAATATTCCAATTTGACATATTGACAGTGATGATGAGATTTGATGAGATGAGATGAGGGTAGGATTGCATGTAAAAAATAGGGACTCATGCCCATGTTGAAAAAAAGCACATTTTCAAATGAAACATTCGTTGTAGTTTTTCTTTATGACAATTTTAAGAGACTTAAGATTATCAATTTCAGTATAGGGTGCTTTAAGCATGTTCCATCGAGTAATTGCCCTACAGAACACGCTTCTTAACACGATTGGCTTTTAAGGATCTTGGAAGAAGAAGCCTGATACCTTTATTTCTCCTCGTAGGTAGATTCCTTTTGTCTATTAATTTATCCTGATTCTTTTAGGATAAAAGCATAAAATAATAGATGAACATCTCTTCTTTCTCTTAAGTACCTACATTCACTCAGCTCATGGAGCCTGACAGTGTTACACTTAGGGTTGGCTCCTAGTTTGACTCCATATGTGATTTATTACGAGTAGTTTTAGGTGGACTCAAGGTAAAAACATTTTTCCAGCCAAGCCAAACAAATCGTTCCCTTACAGAACAGAAGTTAGAAAACTTGTATCTGACCAATGGATGCTATTTATAATAACGCCAAATGCTCTGTGGTAACATACTTATAGCAATACTGGTGATGTGGCCCTCATGTATAATTTAATGGGCGCTAGGTAAACGTGTTAACAAATCAGACTGCAAGGTGGGGACAGGGTGGCATTAAATACCATATACGTCTTGTTAAGTAGAGGGAGTTGCTCAGCAACCGTTTCATGTTGCCGGCAGTACAATGTAATGTGAATGTGGCATTAGGATGAATCACCCATGTCATGCCAGGGCCCACACCCTACCAACCCAGCACTGCACAGCTCTCTACTTCTGCCACACACCAACCCTGTAAGCACTGCATAGTGCTTGTGCTATGCCATTTGTGTATGATGCATGAATAAGCTCCTTTTGTGTATACTTGACAGGGCTGCAATCAAGCATCATGCTGAGCCTGCCGGGTTGATCCACTCCCAAAGGATCGGTATAATACATGGATGCTGCCGTGTCTACCATGACGACAAAGGGCATAGCATGTTAAAGCTCGGTGTGGCCGTTAAAGGGTTAATCTGGCCATATCCACGAGTGTCTCCTCTGGTATTGTCCAGGTAGATTTATACAACTCTTTAACCTTTAGCACTCACAGACTAATTCCCATGGCAACTGTGGTGAGAAGGCCGACCTAATTCACCATAACCAGCATTTCTAATATCAACGTTAATCCGTCATTATAGCCTCACAGTGCCAATCTACATATTTATCCTCGAGCCGGGGCTATTATTAAATCACTACCATATTATAAAGTCAAGTGGCAAAAAATTCAGTTTCTTGTTGAAATAGTCACTGCAACAGGCTGCTAGAAGTACACCACCAGTTTATATAACTTGCTCACGTGGCTTACGTCTGTATTAGGTGATCACATTATGTCCGTTGTCATCATACATTGATAATATAAATGCTCCGGGCCTTAGTCCATAATGGCTATCCCAGGTTAGTCATGGGGACTTTGGCCAGTATCGACAAACTGCTATTCAAAAATGACTAAGGCAATACTAAACATGACCAATAGCTTACCCAAAAAGAATGAGCATAATGCTCATATAAATGGAAAGACCAAGGTGTATTGGTCAGTACTGACCAACCCGAGATTATTGACTAACCTAGGTTGGTTGAGTAGGGAGCCAGAAGATAACTAACAGGCTAATCTATAGTGCGGTGGATCATTGTAAATTTGATTACGGTGAGGCATTGTAAAGTCAATCAATTTTACTTAGAATATCTGTAATCCAGTACAGCCAAACATTTTACAATAGAAAACAATATATTTTATGGTGAAGCTATGTTTAATTGATGTTTAGTTAAACACACCAGGTGGCAGTTTGGTTCATAAGAAGATTTTCATGGATGCTATGAACACCATTTTTGTGGTGATAAGGAATAAATATATAGACATATAGCTGTAAGGTTTGCTTTGTAGCCATCCTAGAGTGACTTCTACTAATAGACTGGCATTACAAAGTGTCATGAAGCATTCTATAAGGCTCTCATAGACTAATTCCTAATGATTAGGCCTGAAGATGATATTGCTGATTGGACATGGTACCAAATTGGGCATGCAACCATCTTGAACAGGGAGTTAGGTATAGGGGGGATAAATGAACTGCAAAACACTGGGATAAATGAGTTGAATTATGCAAAATACCATTATAATTATTGTTTACACACTGTATTTAAATCACAGTGATGTTCTCTTTTCCCAATAATGGAGATTCACTGGCACCACTGGGTACCAGACTTTCACCGTTATAATTACGGTGAATTGAAACAACAATGACCGTTATTTTTGCAGTGAAAGTCCGGCACCCAGTGGTGCCAGTGAATCTCCGTTATTTTAACGGATTCTTTTAACAGTGTTACTGAGTGGTTAGCCAGCACTGACTAAGGTCAGACTATCAGTGTAATGTATGCATGCGATACTAGCGTGTCTTATGCCGAGCATGAAGAGTTGATACACTCCTAATGGGTTGGCATTTGAACAAATGGAGCGGGAATGCAGCCAGCGCGTAGATTCACCAGGGTGGCATTCATGCATCATTCCAACAAAAGGCATAGCACATTGATGTATAATGCAGTCATTAAATGAATAATCTAGCCACATTGATAAGTGTCTCCTTTGGTATTGTCCAGGTGGATTTACTCAAGGATCTAGCCTTTAGATAATTAGTTTCCATAGCATAACTGTCTTGAGAGGAGAAGGCCGATCTAATACCTTATACATAGCATCTGTGTGTAGTGAATTACCATCTCTAATGTCAGCTTATAATCGTTTCTACCTCAGCAGACCTATTCATCTATTCACCATTCATCCATATTATCTTTCAGGAGTTACTGTTAAATTACCACCATATTATGAAGTCCGTCGGCCACAATTTGCCTTCAATTGAAATAGCCACTGCAACAGGTTTCTAAAAGTACACCGCAATTTCATCTAATCCCGTCCCCACGTGACTTCCGTCTGCACCAGGTGATTGCATTAGCTCTTTAAGGACGGAATTGTGCTTTACTGTACTATGCCCTCTGTCGTCATGATGCATGAGACAGCCTTGTGAGTCTACTTACCATGGCAGCGCTACATGGATGTATCATGTCTACCTTATAATTGATACACCCCGAAGGGCATAGGTGCAACCCTTGGGGGGGGGGGGGGTAGACTCTACAAGGTGACATCCATGCATCATGCTAACACACAACATAGCACGAGGATGTACTCTGCGGTCCCTACAGGGTTAACCTGGCAGTAATTGGCTGCCTGCCGCAAGGAGCAGCTCACATGATAAGGTCGTGTCCTTGTGTCCTTGTTAAGGGAGCTGCTCTTTGAGTGGGTCCGGCAGCAAAGGGGAGTGACAGGTGAGGGGCACGTGTCACACAGAGGTACAGGCGGGATAGGTTGGCGGCGTAACCGGACAAGTACAGGAGGAGACACTTATTGCTGTAACCCAGTAAAGGGGTATCCTTGTATAGAAACACCAGGTGGAGGAATATTAAAAGTTGCAGTGATTATCCAAGGTTTATAAAACCCACAGCAGCTGCATGCAGACCTGGTTAGCATATGGTCCACTGACATAGTGTCCTTAGTAGTGGGTGACAGTCTGACGTGTTGAGTTTGGGTTTATGTGCCTCCCTTTAGTCCCGCTATGCGAACCTCTCACTTTTGTGTAAATACTTGCATCTAAAAGTGAGATCCCACTTTGTTCATATATACTTGCATCTACATATGAGATCCGATATATGAGAATATTGATGAATACCTTTTGATTTACATACTGTAATTCATGCTATTACCATACTATGATGTATTTTATATCGGTACTTTGAGATTTAGTTAATAGCAGCATCGTATGGAGAACCAGGATCATTGGTCAATCCCATATGTGCAAACTCAATCAAAACAATTCACAATTATCAGAGATTTATAAGCCCTGTGCCCATTGTGGGAGGTGTAGACACTATGCTAGACACCACCACTATACAGAGTAATTACTACTAACTCAGCTTGTCATTCATACACTTTGTCATTGTCCCTAAGTAGCTCTGAGCAGCTCACCATAATTAAGCCTCCTTGTCCGTTCCCCCAGGCTACATCCATCCTATTGTAACAACACACCAGGGGGAGAGAAAGCCAATCAAAGGGAGCCAGGTGCCGCCACCCACATCCTGTGACACCATGGACAATAACCCTTTAAGGACAGCTAAGTCATTTAATACGCTATGCTCTTTGTCGACACCATGAATCTATGCAGCCCCGGCAATATATTTTTCGAGAGATTAATTTATGCATCATGCCGACTCATCAGTGAGCGCGTCACATTGTAGATGGACATGCTGCATAAAATTATGCAGCAGTGGCCGGTGGCTGCATGTATGCATCATGATAACCAAGAGGATGAGCACCATGCGACCCATAAAGAGTTAAATATAATAACGGTGACTCTAGAGGCGAATACGACTTGCCTATAGCCTATCTACAGATCCCGCTGTCTCTTTCTGTTTATTCAGGGTTCTGTTCGCCTTCTGCATCCAAGTTAATGAATCACTCCTAAAGCCTTTAATGACGACATTAGAAACTGAAATATGCTGCATTGGCGTATCATGCAGATCATTTGGGAACATTTCAATGTGATGTGTTGGGCATGATGCTTGAATGCAGCAATTGCAGGTTATTCACCAGGGCTGCATTCATACATGATGACGAACATAGTTATGAAATGGCGCATTGAGACACTATGGTGCCCTTTAAGAGTTATCATTTACCCGTATGTGTACATGTACATATATATGTGGTTGATTTCTAGTGCAATGGTGTTGACAGAGAGCCTCGGATGGTAGTCTGTGTCAGAGATGTTGCCTGGGAATGTACAGGTATATATATATATATATATATATATATATATATATATATATATATATATATATATACACATATATATATATATGTATATATATGTATATATATATATGTATATATATATGTATATATGTATGTATATACATATATATATATGTTTATATATATATATTTATATATATATGTTCATATATATATGTGTGTGTGTATATATATATATATATAAGAGTCAGACCCCCAATACACGTACCAACTGGTGGTCTTTTGGGGTTTTTCACCTTCCAACACCCATAAAAAAATTACTGCTTGCACCATACTATTTCTTCTTATATCAGGTGGAAGAAAACACTTTAAGCTTTCCAGAAAAAAAAAAAAAAAAGTTGTCGGACCAATATCTATTGAGTTATGGCCCCTCAAAGTGGAAAAACGCCCCAAAATCAGTGTTCCACCCTATTTTTACATTTTTCAAAAGCCCCCCAAAGCCACTAAGACTATTACAACCAGTTCCAAACAGCTCAGTGTATTACGTATATGTGTTACCTCAAATATTCAAGAGTTTTTATTGCAATATCTAGGGTGAAATTTTCACTGTGGGGCTCCATTTGTGAAATGCCACTCGGCGAAAGTCCGTAACGATAACGTTTGGTGCCTCAGGAGGCATGCTTGCAATTGCCATCCAATAACAATTTTACAATGTATAATGAGGGGCCTATGGGTACTATGCGTGTAAAAAAAATTAGGGGGCTACTCCCATTTTTGACAGTACCAGGTGGATTCAAGTACATTTGGTGACGAGTTTTCGTTACGGACTTTCTCAGACATAACCATGCATATAACCAGAAATATCACCTACCTTGCTATTTAAAGCAGTTATAATCCTCAGGGAGTACATGTTCTATCATTCTGGTAAGTTTTAGGGCCTAATATTGCTTCTGTCCAGTCGAATTGGGTACTAAACCGCGTATCGTGAAAGTCCGTAACGAAAACCCAAAATAGTACAGTCGACGCGAACGTGGGTATGCTGCAAAAGTTTGCGGCCGTTTGCGGCGCCGCGAACGATTTCCGGCAGTAGGGAGAACACCCGGAATCAAAACAACCAAGAAGTGTAACACAGCAGCAAGAATTTTGCCATTTTTGGCCATCAAGGTAAGAATTTTGTGAAAATCTCTCAATGTTTGGCATGTTGAAGGTCCAGGGCACCCCCCAATCGCTTTTATTTGGTGCAAAACTGTGCATTTTCGGTTAGATTGACTTGTATCCGACGCGCGGGTGGCGAAATTTCCACTCGCTCGGGGTGCCGGTGGTCTGTCCGAGGCCCGCCAAGGCGGCGCGCCGAAAGTCCGTAACGATAATGAAAGTCCGTAACGAAAACTCACGGGCGCTCTAAAAGGCCCAGAGATTGCGTATTAATGCCCATCCAAGGCAAATTTGATGTTTATACGGTACTCTGGGTGCTATTACATGAGGGTAGGACTTGTGGAGCCTTTTGGACATGTTTTAGTTTACTCTATGGGTGCCCAATGGCGGCCGAGGTGCGCGAAATGGCAAAATTTCCATCAAAATCCCTCCACCAGGCCCAAATTATGGACATTCTGGCCCCCCTCTGTCGTCAAAATTGTACCTACTACCCCCCCCCTTCGTTTTAGTGTGTTAAAAGCATTATGGCTATCAGTATTTTAGAGTTACACCCCGAAATAGTGAATCTACCGGTTATCGTTACGGACTTTCGGCGCGGAGACAAAAAGTCTCGTAGCCATGTTAATAATCAACAGAATTGCACCATTCTTGGTTTGGATGTTGAAGTCTACTCTATTCTAACTCCCTGTCGCCAGAAATATATAATTATGCTGTACTTTCAATTGGTCAGAGTGCATCTTGTGTTTCGGAAAGTCCGTAACGAAAACTATATGTTTGAAAAAAATGTACTTCCCCTCAGTCAATCGTCACCATATTTTAAGGCAACATGCCCCTATAGTACTAACATCATCCCAGATGGTCATTTGCCAAATACTAGATACTTTTTTTTCCACCCTACAGGCCTCATCTCTCTTTTTCACTTTAAAATGCATTTCTGTGGGTTATACTTGGTTTACAATGCTAATTTTGGTCTACATTTTTTACAGATGCCTAGGCCCAAACTGGAGGGGGGTGCCTTGACCGGGGCTCAGCGGGCCCAGAGGTCAAGAGACAAAAAACGTGCTGCGGATGAGGAGGCTTTCATGCAGAAGCAACGTGAGGACCGGGCCGCCCATCGACTCCTGTTTGAGTCAAAGCTCTCGCCTAAAGAGAAGAACGACCGAAAGGAGGTGGCAAACAGACAAGTGAGTATTACATGTCCCCATTATTTATTTTTGTTTGTTTTCAGGCAAAATACATTCAAGAATAGACTGTAAATAAAGTTATAAATAGCACACTTTGGACTAAATTTATATCAGCTTTAACATTGTCTACCTCCTCCAACTCCACTTTTTCTATGTATAATAATTATAATATACACTGTTAATTCAATGTGATTCAAATGTGCTCTTTAAGGTAAAGGAATGGAGGGACAGAGGGTGTGTACCCAAACCTCGGGCCGACAACATACCCAACCCCGTTCCAATAGCGGTCGAGGATGAGCCAGACCTGGTTCTCGTGGAGGAACCCGGGGCTGCGGCGGCGCTCCCTGTCCCGGAGGAGGTGGCCACCCCGCCTACGCGGAGGAGCAGGTCCCTTCTGGTGTCCCCCTCCCTCTTCACTCCCAGGAGACGGGCACCAGAAGAGGTCCTTGCTCGGCCACTTTCTCCGGACAGTGACCGCAGATCGCCCTCCCAGTTTGCAGCTGTAAGTATAAAGTGTATATTCATTTCATTGTAGCCTTGTATCTATAGATCTCTGTCTATGTTAAGTTGTCCCTGGGTGTAGATGCTGGCAGCAGTATAGTATTTCTACTTTATAAAGTTTACATTTGTTTAATTGTAGCCTTGGGCTGTAAAGTGTAACTTTGTACCTAATGAAACTCTATCCTAATTACAGACTGTGCGCCGGCGGGCACCTACTGCACCACGAGTGACAACGCCAGCAGCCACCCGCCCCGCTCCGACCGCCACTGTGAGTGCACCACGTGCACCACAAGCAGCAACACCACCAGCAGCAACACCACCAGCAGCAACACCACCAGCAGCAACACCACCAGCAGCCAGACGCCCCGCCCCGACGACCACTGCGACCGTGCAGCCCACTCACCCACCCACCAAGACCACCACCACGGTGAGGCAGGCCACAGCTGCAGTCCCACACACAGCGACTGTGCAGGTAAGTTTCAATTTTTGTGATCATAAATCACCAATAAGCTTTGTACAGTTTATGAGCAGCATTATTATTATCATGGAAAAAGATTAAACTGTTAATTAAACTGTTAATGACATATTAAGGCTATTCCTTTAGATGATCTTAGTTGTACCTGTGTTGTGTATTAATTGATGCATTATGCAGCCTCTAAATTTTTACAGGCGCCCCACCCCGCAGCCGGTCCCCGTAGGGACGGCGCGGGCTCCCGGGCTACGGGCTCCTGGGCTGCAGCCGGTCCCCGTAGGGACGGCGCGTGCTCCCGTGCTACGGGCTCCCGGGCTGCGGCGACCGGTCGCGCGCTCCCACTCCCGTCCTTCCCCGAGGAGGTGGCGTCTGGCGGGGCCGTCCCGGAGGCTCGCCCACAGAGGGCCGCGGCGGCTGTGAAGCCGCACCCCCACGGTGACTACGCGACGCGAGTCAAGTACCGTGTGGCTGGGCAGGTTGTGTAAGTATCTATAGAACTTAGAAATGCATTCATGTATTCATTGTGTATACATAGTAAATGATAAATATACTGATTATGATTGTTGAATTGTCAATTTAATGCTACCAGAATTTCCATAATAGTACTCAGCATTATGATTCATTACCTGTTACTGATCATTTACAGAGAACAGATCTACAAACATTTAGGGTCCAAGATCCCAAAAGTAATTGTAGATAGTATAGTACATTAGAATAGAATAGATTACTGGTTACTGGTTCATTGTTGTTGTTTAGTTGTAGTTGTTTAGATGTTTGTTGTCTTCTGTTATGTTGTGTTGGGTTTTGTTGAAAATGATTTTGGAATTTTGGAATTGAAACTTTGATGCATGATACATGGAGGTAAGACTGGTGAGTTATCGCGCCGCTTACATGCATGCATCATGCACTATAACAATGTATTAATCCTTACCCTCCTTACCCATTTCTTCCAGACGGAGCCCTCTGAGAAGCCCTCTTAAGTCCCCGCGGAGGGGCAGGGGGGGGAGAGGGGGGAGGAAGGTAGAGACACCGGGGAAGCGCAGGCTCAGATACCGCATATCTCAGCTACTTAAGGACATGCAGCTTATCAGGGAGGGAAGGGACAATGTAACACAGAAACACAGGTCTGCAATCAGGAGAGAGAGGAAGGCCCTCAAGGCAGCGGAGGCTCAGTTGGTGAGGCTCCGAGAACAGCAACAGGCCAGCAGGAACACCCACAGGAGAGACCGCAGGAAGATCCGCCGCCAGCTTCTGCCGTGTGGACCCCGACCACTCGTTGACGACAAAAAGGCAGCAAAGATGTACCGGGCGCTCGCGTCAGGCATGCGGCTGGTCCCCCGTATGACTCGGTTGCGGGTGGTCCGTAAGTTCACCAGCAAGTTAAAGGGGTCCAGGCTGACCAGTAGGTTTGCCGCCGACATAGGTCTGGACCGCCGGTCTCTTCTCAAGGATACTCAGCCACGAAGAGTGTCCGGTAAGCAACTGGCCTACCTCGAGCAGAAGGACGACATCATCCGCTTCCTGAGTGATCCCTGCAACTCGTACACCCTGCCAGGAAAGAAGGACACAGTGACCGTGTGTGGTGTCAAGCACCAGAAGGTGATCCTCACTGAGATCCTCTCTGTGCAGCGCCAGCTCTATCTCAAGCGGTACCCGGGTCGGACATGCAGCCAGAACTTCTTTAACGGAGTTCGGAGGATGGCACGGTGGATCCTACCAGTGAGGTGCAACAACACCCAGATCTGCCTGTGCCAGAAGCACCAGAACTTTACGCTCCGTCTCCGTGCTGCAAAGCAATCTGGTACCCCCGACTCGGTTGTACGCAACACCACTGTGGAGGAGTTTACGGCGAGGCTCAGTGAGTCAATCACTACACCCACGGTCACCTGCGACACCTGGCAGATGGTGGATGTCCCCTACGGCCCCGTGGACGCGGAAACCGGGAAGCAGAAGACCGTCAAGAAGCTGCGCCTTGTCCCCAACACCCTGACGAGGGCGGCCTTCATCGAGATGATGGAAGCGGAGTTCAAGACGATGCGTGAGCACAGTCACCGAGCGCAGAACCAGCACCGTGTAGTGCGGGAACTGCGTGAGGGTATGTCTGAGAAGGAGGTGACCATTCAGATGGACTTCGCAGAGAACTGGTTAGTGAACTATCCAGAGGAGGCACAGAGCGCGTTCTGGGGTAAGGAGCCAGTCACAGTCCATCCGGCTGTGATCCACTACAAGGCCCCAGACGGTACGACCAAGCACAAGTCGATCGCTCTGACCTCCGATGACCGGAAACACGACGCAGGTGCCATCCTTGCATTCCTGACAGTTCTCTGCCTCTGGATACAGACCAACCTTCCCCACGTGACTACCATCCACTACTGCACTGACTCACCATCGTCTCAGTACCGGAACAAGTCCATCTTCTCCATCATCTGCCAGCACCTCAAACTGTTCGCCCTACGCTGCACCTGGACCTACTTTGAAGCAGGTCATGGTAAAGGCCCGTGTGACGGTGTGGGTGCAGCAGTCAAGCGGATGGCCGACCTCCTCATCAAGTGTGGCCAAAGGATCGACAACGCCCTCCAGTTTGTGCTGAAAGGCAACGAACAAGGCAGCGCTGTTCACTACCATCATGTCTCTGCTGCTGATGTGGCGGAGGCACGCCAGCGTCTGGAGGGGTTGGCCTGTGCCAACAGTGTCCCTGGTACCATGCAGGTACATGCAGCAGTGCCCGTGATCCCTGACCGCTCCATCTCTGTACGTGACACCTCCTGCTTCAACACCTGCTGCTGGGAGGACAACGAGTCTCTGCGCCTCTGTCCTGGCTGGACCAACCACCAGCTGTTCGCAGGAGGCCCAAACCCAGCAGCCAACCGGGAGGAGGAGGAGGAAGCAGCAGAGGAGCCCTTCGAGGTTGGGGACTATGTGGCCTGCATGTACAACGAGGCGTGGTATCTTGGACAGGTCATCGCTGGTGCCAACACCGAGGGGCACATTGAAGTGTCCTTCATGGAGCGTGGCAATGTGGCCATCAACCAGTTCAAGTGGAACCCGCGGAAGGACATTGTCCACGTGCCTCCACAGGACATCGTCTGCAAGACTTGCCCTCCACAGCCTTTGGCCCGCAGCGGTAGGCGTGCAGAAATCTATGCCCTGCCACCCGCCGAGCTGCTAAAGGTGGAGACACTGGCCAACTAGCTTCCAGACAACTAAACACAGGGTGGACCTGTGCACCGACCTGCCGCTGGATATCGGGTTTGGACCCGTGTGGCGGCAGATTTGACCTCACCGACCTGCCACTGGATATCGGGTTTGGACCCGTGTGGTGGCAGATTTGACCTCACCGACCTGCCACTGGATATCGGGTTTGGACCCGTGTGGTGGCAGATAGGAACCCAACATCAATTGGGTCCTTGTATGTGTTTATATACGGAAAGTCCGTAACGATAACTCCTGCTCGAGTGTGATTATGCCAGGTGCTTCCTATCCCAGAAAGTCCGTAACGATAACTCTCAGTTTAGTGCCTTGACATAGCCATATTACGTGAAAATGTGTGTTTTAAAGGGGTAAATGAGTAGTCCAACCTGCGTTGTACATGTAGACATAAGATACATAGGTATGGTAGATGTTTGAGATGTATGAAACTGATATTGCTAGGCGCCTCTGAGTGCCGAAAGTCCGTAACGATAACTCTCAGTTTATTAGCAGCCTCACTAAGGCTCAGGTATGCATAGCATGGTGTTTAAACTTATTTATTCTAGTAGAAGACATGTTGGCCTTATGTAATAAGGGTTAATATGTGCTTTGGTGGCATTTTAAAATTATTTTTAGTCAATATAATCTCAGGTACGGGGGAAAAATGATACATTTTTTGTCTTCCGAGCGATTCTGTATAGCCATAAGATGTGATAATGAGTATTTTAAAGCTTTAAATGAATAGCCCAACCTGTTTTGTACATGTAGATACCAGATAGATAGGTATGGTAGATGTTTGAGATGTGTGAGAGCATTTGTGCCAGGCGCCTCCACTCGCCGAAAGTCCGTAACGAAAACTCCTGATTTTATTGAATTGCGTACCTCTCGGTAGCTGCCTCACTAAGGCTCAGGTATGCATAGCATGGTGTTTAAACTTATTTATTCTAGTAGAAGACATGTTGGCCTTATGTAATATGGGTTAATATGTGCCTTGATGGTATTTTAAAATTATTTTTAGTCTGTGTAATCTCAGGTACGGGGGAAAAATGATACATTTTTTGTCTTCCGAGCGATTCTGTATAGCCATAACATGTGATAATGAGTGTTTTAAAGCTTTAAATGTATAGCCCAACCTGTTTTGTACATGTAGATACCAGATAGATAGGTATGGTAGATGTTTGAGATGTATGAGAGGGATTATGCTAGGGGCTTCCACTCGCCGAAAGTCCGTAACGAAAACTCCTGATTTTATTGAATTGCGTACCTCTCGGTAGCTGCCTCACTAAGGCTCAGGTATGCATAGCATGGTGTTTAAACTTATTTATTCTAGTAGAAGACATGTTGGCCTTATGTAATATGGGTTAATATGTGCCTTGATGGTATTTTAAAATTATTTTTAGTCTGTGTAATCTCAGGTACGGGGGAAAAATGATACATTTTTTGTCTTCCGAGCGATTCTGTATAGCCATAACATGTGATAATGAGTGTTTTAAAGCTTTAAATGTATAGCCCAACCTGTTTTGTACATGTAGATACCAGATAGATAGGTATGGTAGATGTTTGAGATGTATGAGAGGGATTATGCTAGGGGCGTCCACTCGCCGAAAGTCCGTAACGAAAACCCCTGGTTTTATTGAATTGCGTACCTCTCGGTAGCTGCCTCACTAAGGCTCAGGTATGCATAGCATGGTGTTTAAACTTATTTATTCTAGTAGAAGACATGTTGGCCTTATGTAATATGGGTTAATATGTGCCTTGATGGTATTTTAAAATTATTTTTAGTCAGTATAATCTCAGGTACGGGGGAAAAATGATACATTTTTTGTCTTCCGAGCGATTCTGTATAGCCATAACATGTGATAATGAGTGTTTTAAAGCTTTAAATGTATAGCCCAACCTGTTTTGTACATGTAGATACCAGATAGATAGGTATGGTAGATGTTTGAGATGTATGAGAGGGATTATGCTAGGGGCTTCCACTCGCCGAAAGTCCGTAACGAAAACCCCTGGTTTTATTGAATCGCGTACCTCTCGGTAGCAGCCTCACTAAGGCTCAGGTATGCATAGCATGGTGTTTAAACTTATTTATTCTAATAGAAGGCATGTTGGCCTTATGTAATATGGGTTAATATGTGCCTTGATGGCATTTTAAAATTATTTTTAGTCAGTATAATCTCAGGTACGGGGGAAAAATGATACATTTTTTGTCTTCCGAGCGATTCTGTATAGCCATAACATGTGATAATGAGTGTTTTAAAGCTTTAAATGTATAGCCCAACCTGTTTTGTACATGTAGATACCAGATAGATAGGTATGGTAGATGTTTGAGATGTATGAGAGGGATTATGCTAGGGGCTTCCACTCGCCGAAAGTCCGTAACGAAAACCCCTGGTTTTATTGAATCGCGTACCTCTCGGTAGCAGCCTCACTAAGGCTCAGGTATGCATAGCATGGTGTTCAAACTTATTTATTCTAATAGAAGGCATGTTGGCCTTATGTAATATGGGTTAATATGTGCCTTGATGGCATTTTAAAATTATTTTTAGTCAGTATAATCTCAGGTACGGGGGAAAAATGATACATTTTTTGTCTTCCGAGCGATTCTGTATAGCCATAACATGTGATAATGAGTATTTTAAAGGTTTAAATGTATAGCCCAACCTGTTTTGTACATGTAGATACAAGATAGATAGGTATGGTAGATGTTTGAGATGTGTGAGAGGGGTTATGCCAAGGCCTACTGAAAACCTGAAAGTCCGTAACGAAAACTCCAGAAATAAGGGTAGATGTACGAGCTTACCATGACAAGCAGAGTCTTAGTATATTCAAAACTAAACCTGATCTTGATAGTATATATGTTGAAGATAACACATAGCAAATATAATGATAAACAGAGCATTTTTAAAGGAATTAGAGTAAAGTTGGCTTTGTTATCTTAAAATTTCACCAAAATCCACGCGTCTCGCAAAGTTTGTCGCCTCGTAAAAAGAAAAGTCTTGGGCTTATGGTTTTCAAACTTGGCATGCCTACTCATACATATTGTGGCAACATGTGTACCAAATTAGAAGTTACTGTGGTGTTTATTTACAGTTTTACACATGGTTGAATGTTTATGACGGAAAGTCCGTAACGATAACTCCGAGTTATGTTCGCCGGTGAATAAAAACTGACCCCCTGGGAGATAAGCTCTCCCTCGAGTTGATTCTGGGAGCCAAGATACATGTCTTTCAATAAAATAAACTTGTATAAAGATCAAAGAAGGTTGTTGGAAATTTTTACTGATCCAGAATAGGGACCAAAATTTGGGCATTTTTCGGATTTCTGACTCATATATAT